>MDKF010668216.1:0-27810 GCA_026770625.1 Nicotiana glauca
ATGCGATAACCAAACTATTTTATTTTATAATTTTTGGGAGTAGTTGTCGTGAGAGCAAAAATCACGTGCTCACATTCCCCACACACTTCCAAAATTCTACCGGAATCTCATCTGGCCCGGTCTCTTTGCCCCTGCTCATCTTGCTCATAGCTCCCACGACCTCCTCAACATTGATGCGCCTGCAGTACCCAAAGTCACTGTGACTCTCGGAATACTCCAATTCACCGAGCACAATATCCCAATCCCCTACTTCATTGAGAAGTTTTTGAAAGTAAGTCTGCCATCTCTTCTTAATCTAGGAATCTTCCATCAATACTCTACCATCGTCGTCCTTGATGCATCTCACTCGGTCTAAATCTCGAGCTTTCCTCTCTCTCAGCTTGGCCAACCTAAATAAATTATTCTCCCATCCTTTCTCCCCTAGTTCCTCATACATACGACTATAAGCCGCAGTCTTAGCCTCAGTGACCGCCAGCTTGGCTTCCTTCCTAGCTACCTTATACCTCTCCATGCACGCTCGCCTCTCCCCCTCACCTATGCTCCCCACTAACTTCCGGTACGCCTCTTTTTTTGCTTCTACTTTACCTTGTACCACTTCATTCCACCACCAGTCTCCTCTGTGCCTGCCGGAGACGCCTGTTGAGACCCCTAATACCTCTCTCGTGGCCTCTCTTATACAGTTTGCTGTCGTTGACCATATAGAGTTCGCATCACCACTGCTCCTCCAAGCTCCCATAACCGACAACCGCCCTTCCAAATCTTGAGCTTTGTCCTTAGTTAAGGCTCCCCACCTGATTCTCGGTTTTCCTCGAGCAGACATTTTCCTCCTCTTCACCATAATACCAACGTCCATCACCAAGAGCCTATGTCGCATCACGAGTATCTCCCTTGGAATCACCTTGAAATCCTTGCACAACCCTCTGTCGCACCTCCTGAGGAGAAGATAGTCAATCTGAGTCTTCGCCACCGAATTTTGAAAAGTAACCAAATGCTCTTCCCTCTTCGGAAAGCAAGAGTTAGAAACCACCAACCCAAAAGCCTTAGCGAAGTCCAGTAATGAGGTTCCTCCTCCGTTCCTCTCCCAAAGCCGAAGCCTCCATGCACTTCATCATACACACCTGCGGTCGACCCAATATGGCCATTGAAATCGCCTCCTATGAATAACTTCTCAGTAGGTGGTACCTGACGTATAATCTCATCCAACCCCTCCCAAAAGAGCTATTTAACCTCCTCATCTAGGACCATATATGGCGCATAGGCACTAACAATGTTTACGGTGCACTGACCAACCACCAACTTAATAATCATCAATCTATCATTCACTCGTCTAACCTCAACAATAAACTCTCTAAGTTCCCTATCCACTAAAATACCCACTCCATTCTTACCCTTCTGGGTTCCAGAGTTCCAAAGTTTATACCCATCTGCGTCCCTCGCACTCGACCTTGCCCACCTTGTCTCCTGGACATACGCTATATTGACCCTCCTCTTCTTGAGGATCTTCGCCAGCTCTATAGATTTACCTGTCAATGAACCTAAGTTCCATGACCCAATTCTCAACTGATGGACACCCTTGTTCCCTTTACCTCCCTTGCATCCCAACCCACCTCCTAGCCCCCGCCCTACCTCTCGACCCACCCCCGTACACCCCGAGGACATGGACTCACTCGACCATCCCAGACTACAGCCACTATAACTCCGCGGACTAGGGGGAGTCACTAACAGACACCACATAACAAACTAGAATAAGACAAGATGCCACTACAGGTGCCCTAATTCGGTGACTAAACTAATAACAACTAAAAGGACAACAATTTCACTAACACAATAGAGGTAAATAGGCAAACATAAGGTACCAATTCCCGTGAGTATAACCTGGGAATTGTCTTGATATACTCGACTGTATTGCGCCCGCCTAGCTCGTTCGTGTCCAACTCCTGCCGTTCCTTGTTGATACTCGGGTTGTTTTTCACTGTTTGCACGTGCACGTCTCGCTCGTAGCCCAACGCCACCGGTCCTGAAAATATCTTGACCTCACCAAAAAAGAATCTGCACCTCTAGCTTGAAGACAGATCTGGTTTGTGTTTCAACACGGCACCGCAACCAGGCCTGAAACCTGACTGTGGTTGTTCCCACTCGCCAGCGACTGATTTGTGTCTCGCCGGAGTAAGAGGGGTAGAAGACAAGACGAGAATAGAGGGGGACGGGGTGAAAGAGATGGGTAGAGAGAGAGAGGAGGGGTGTTGGGTGATGGGGAGGAGAGAGGAACGAGGGACTTACCTGGGCGGGGGTGATCGCCGGCGATGAAGGAGTCGCTGTTAGAATTTTTTTTACCGTTGCTGTGAGCGTTTGGAGAGAGAAAGGTCAAATTAGGAGTCGCTATCAGTGAATATAATAATTTTCCCAAATTTCCAATAATAATAATAATAATAATAATAATAAAGTTATATTTTGGGCTTCCATCAAATCCCAAATTCACATTTGGATCATCCATTTTCAAGCTTTCGGGATCTCTTTGTTGTGGGTCTTCTTCCGGAGGTTTTTCCTATGGCTTTTTGCTCCTCGGCGCCAAGTTTGAGCTGCTCGAGCTTGTTTGCATCGTTATTAAAAGCCATGGTAGTGATTACAGTGGTTGGGTAATGTTGGCAATAGTGTTGGGTGGAGAGGAAGGTAGTGGCAAAGAAACAAGTAGTGAGAGGGGTAAACAAGATTGGGGTGGTGAAGTGGCATTTCCACGTGGCATCTACATTAGCAAAAAGTCAAGCCATGTGTGATGATATTGGATATGGTGGAGGATTTAACGGACGAAGGGTAGTTTTGCACCAATTTTATAACGTCAAGGGTTGTAGTAGACTAATAGTATAACGGAGGGTATATATGATCCCTTTCACATAGTAAAGGGATATTTTAGACCTTTTCCCATTTTTTGAAACATTATGTATATCAGACATTAAAGGTTAAATTTTTTTTTTAATTTCTTAAACTTGATGTGCAATCAAATACCTTCACTCAATTAGAATGAGATGAAGTATGAAATATTATCGGATAGTCTAATACAATACTAATTAATAAACAAGATTCAAATTGACCTATAGTGAAGCTGGTGAACCACAAAACTGCCGCAAATGGAATATTAATGTGAATCTCATTTCAATAAATTGGGGCTTATAGCTATTTCTGTTAGGGGGCGAAATAATGCGTCATGCAGAAGCTAATAAAATAAATTTTGAACGATGACAAATTAGACAACAACAAAAAAAAATTTAAAAGATGTACAATATTTTAATATGGTTAGGTCAATTGACTCACGTGATAAAATTAATATAAAAGAAAAAAATTATAGGGAGAATAATCTCTCCATAAACAAAATTTTAATAATTATATTGTGAATGCTATTATATTGTGTATGAAAGAGGGAACCTTAGTTGTCATCTCTCGCTTCAATGATGTAAATAAAAAGTTTGATAGATGAATTATATGAACGAAGGTAAAGTTGAAAATAAATAATTAATACCTTCTTGGCTTTTTAAAGATGACATTTATTATGTACCAAATTTAAACTTAAAACGATATTTAAAATGGACATAAGACCAAACCAATAAAATGGACCAGAGACATCAGTAGCTGTGTTTTAAATATGTTGTTAAAATTTATTTATATTTACAATGTATTTAAAGATTAGCTAACTCGCTCAAATTTTAGGATATGAGATCCCTAAGTTTAAACCTCAAGGCTTCACGACATCATGTCCTAAAGTTCGAAAATTATATCAAAAAATTCGAATATTATGTTTTGAATTTAAAATTAACAATTCAGAAATTTAGGACACTTAGTCCTAAAGTTTAAATAGCAGCTCAAATTTCAGGATACTTAGTCTTTGTTTACCTCGAAAATACGAGTAACAATTAAACTTGATTTGTGGTTTTAAAGATACATGATTTAGTTCAATACCAATTAATAATTAAGAAATATGAAGTAGAAATAAAAGAAACAAGTGAATTAAACCAGTGTTACTCAGCTTCGGTGACCTCGAGCTTAATGACCTCGATGTGGGTCTGGAGCGATAATTAAGCAAGAAAAGCAAAATAAGAACAATAGAGCTAAAGGGCAATTCTGATGAAGAGTAGGCAAAAAGTAGAGAGTATGTTATTTTCTCAATGATTAGATAATGTTACAAAATGATTGAGGTCCCCTTTATATAATAAGGAAACCCTAAATAAGGTGTCTTTCTATTTACAGTAAGGAATATTATTAACACAACTGTCTAACTGCCTAGTACAGAATTGTACGATCCTATTCCGGGATTTGCGCCATGACCTTGGGGACGTGACAGGAATCTAGCGCATTCTCTTAAAAATTCATAACGGTACTATTTCGGGGTTGAGCATACTTGGCTTCGGTATTCCTCGTACTCCTATCTCCGAGCATTGCGTTCTGTCTTCGAACTCGGATCTGGTCCCTCGAGCTCGAACTCGACCTTACCTGGACTCGGGCTTTGGATGACTTCTCGAGCCTATAAATCGGGTAGCCCCGATTTCTACCGTATACATATAGTCTCCGTGTTTCTTAGAGTATAACGACAAGAAATGAATTGAGTATTTTTACCCTGATTTGACACGATATCATCATCGTGACACAAGCGATTGAGGAAACGAAAGCTTGGAAGCTGGCTTTTCCCAAGGAAAACTTCGAGAACCTTTAGCGAGTCCGGCGACAGGGAAGATTTTGAGGGCGAAGACACTCCTGCCAATAAGGACCGTGTTGCTTAGGTTTCATGCTCTTAGTAATTTTTTTCTTTCGAGGTTGATCGGCCCTTGCGAGTAACTCTCGGTCATGACCTATAACTTCTTGTAAAGAGGGTTATTCAAAGCCCTTTTTTCCTTCCATGGCTTCTAAATTTATTACCCTTTTTGCGTGAGTCAAGGCGCCTTAGCATAAAATTCCTTTTGAATGTCCAAAGTTTGAGATGGTAATGACCGCTAATAAGTTCTGCCCTCGAACGTTTCTGATCAATGGTCCCCGAATGACCATTCGAACTTGAGTTTGAGTAGCTCTTAGTTTCTAAAGATAGTCCCAGAGTGAGAATTTTCTCGAACTCGGGTAGCCCTTGGGCTTAGTAGTCGAGTGAGTACTTGCTCGAACTCGAAATGAAGTTAGCCCATAGGCTTTGTAGATAGTCCCCGAGTCAAAATTTTCTCGAACTCGGGTAGCCCTTGGGCTTAGTAGTCGAGTGAGTACTTGCTCGAACTCGAAATGAAAATAGCCCTTAAGCTTTATAGTCGAGTGAGGATTTGTTCAAACTCGAAATGAAGTTAGCCCGTAGGCTTTACAGATAGTCCCCGAGTGGAGGTTCGCTCGAACTCAGGTTAAGAAAGCCCTTGGGCTTTTATGATCAAGTGAGGACTTGCTCGAACCCGAAATAGAGTTAGCCCTTAGGCTTCTTTATATTTGCCCTTAGGCTCTTTTATATCATCCCTTAAGATTTCTTAGGTTGTCCCTTAGGATCTTTTATATAGGGCTGATTCCGCCTCTAAAGCTTCTAAAATTTTACCCTCTTTTTGGCTAAAAGACTTATTGAAATTTTTTTTATGCCTTAGCATGTGTTTTTTGTACCCGTTTATTTTTTCGAGGTTTTAATCAATCATAACTCGTTCGTGTTAATGCCTCTTGAGGATTTTTCAAAGGCTAATGCTATCGAAATGTTTAAATTATTTGAGGGCTGATTTTATCGAAGCCCTATTTTCTTTTGCTGATGGTAGCCGAGTTTAACCATTTTTTCGATGTATTTGAAGGCCTTTAATTTATGACGGAAGTCGGACGTCTCTGAGCTGCATTATTTGGGAAGTAGCTTTTTACATGACTGTAGTCTTTAATATGTTCGTAGCCTTCGGGTATGTCTCTTGGACTTATTTCCCGTTAGCCTTTCGAACTTGTCCGAAAGGTTAGTTCCCAAGTATGATGTCCTTGACCTCTATATCGGGGGTTTGCCTCTTTGAGGTCTTATGATTTCGAACTTGGATAGCTCGAGTAGGTAGTCCCGAGTGTTCGAGGTATTCTCGCATTTGGGTTAAGATAGCCCTTGGGCTTTTATGATCGAGCGAGGATTTGCTCGAACTCGAAGTAAAGTTAGCCCTTAGGCTTCGTATATATCCCCCGAATGAGAGTTTGCTCGAACTCGGGTTAAGATAGCCCTTGGGTTTTTGTATTTGTTACGAATTTCGGACGCCCCCGATCCGCGTTAACTCGGTTGTAGCCTTTTTAGTTCGGAACTTTCCCTTTGGGCTTATCTTCCGTTTCACTTCAAGCTTGACCGAAGAATCATCCCCCAAGTGGGGTGGTCGTGGCCCATAAAATCAAGGATCACCTTTAAGGTCTTGTGGTCTCGAAATGTTATCAGTTTGAACTTCCGTTGTGGTTGGCCCTTAATCCTGTTTACGTATTAAATCAAGAGTATAAAATAGAATTTTTGTTTGAAGCATGAGATGTCGGCAAGGAAAGATACTTCTCTCAATAGACGATTATACATGTGCGCATGTTTGATGTTAGGGCTCGAGTAACTTATATGGGCACGGCTAACCTAACCGTTTGACCCCTACAACATTTTCTTATTGAGGCCCCGTTGTCACGAAGTAACTTCATTGCAATAAAGCCGACATTCGAGGGTAATGTCTTCTAGATCTCAAGGCTTATTTTCAGGGAACCTCGAGTACCGTTGAACTGCCCTAAGTCAGCATGAACAATGGTTGCCGCATTAAAAACCTTGTCGGAAAAATCCATCTGGGACAAAAAACGGTCCAAGGAAAAAAGAATGTAAAGCGTGCTTTAAGATTCAAAGCTTTGTGTCGATCCTTGTTGATAGCCTGTAAGTGTTAGTCGTAAAAATAGATAGAATCAGAATGGGGTCGTACCTTTATTCGGATTTTGGATATTTAACGTGATCTTCCTCGGCATCAGGCCCTCGTGAATTTTGACCTCGACCATTTCTCCTCTCATTTTGTGCGAAGCTTCGCCAAGACATGTTGCCTCTATGGTCTCCGTTGTACGGTTGATATTGATCTATATTCGACATCGGCTCTTGATCGACGTCCCTTTTGATCTTACCCACGGGCCTGCTAGGATAAACGGACCCCTAATGAGTCCCTAGTTGACTATCTTCGACTCTTATCTTTGACTGGTACCGATTATGCACGTCGGCCCAAGTGGCAGCCGGGTACTCGAGCAAACTTTGCTTCAACTTATCTGAAGCTATAGAACTCCGAGTGTTGAGACCTTGAGTGAAAGCTTGAACGGCCCAGTCATCGGTGACCGGAGTCAAATCCATTCTCTTCGCTTGGAACCGAGATACGAATTCCATGAGCAGCTCATTTTCTTTTTGCCTTACCTTGAAAAGATCTGACTTCCTCGTTGAAATTTTAATGGCTCTGGCGTGTGCTTTTACAAAAAAATCTGCAAGCATAGCAAACGAATCAATAAAATTAGAGGGTAAGTTACGATACCATATCAAGGCACTCTTGGATAGAGTCTCCCCATACTTCTTCGCCAGTACAGATTCAATCTCGTCATGTTCCAAGTCATTTCCTTTGATGGCACACGTATACGAGGTGACGTGTTCATTCGGATCGATCGTCCCGTTATACTTGGGAATCTCGAGCATACGAAAATTCTTGGGAATTGGATTCGGAGCCGCACTAGGGGGAAGGGTCTTTGCACGAACTTTTTAGAATCTAGTCTTTCTAAGATCTGGGGTGCCCCCGGTATTTTATCAACACGGGAGTTATAAGTCTCCATTTTTTTAATCATTATCCTCGATCTTCTTCTCCTCGGACTCGATTCTCTTGGTGATTTCCTCGAGCATCCTCATAATTATGGGGTCAGTCCCCGAGTCATTTCCATTCGACCTCTCCGGCGCAGGTTCATCACGTCGAGTGTTTTCATGTTCAGATATGGTTGGAGTTTTATTCAGACTTGGAAGTTGAGCGATGGCGGTCTGCTGAGCTTACAACATCTCGCAGGTTCAGCATGTCGAGTGTTTCCTTGTGCTCCTTTGCCACAAGATTGGGCTTCCCTGCGTACGTTATCCCCGGGGTCTGTGCCTAAATCCGCGTTTAAAGCAACGTGTGAACTAATATCAATTGGTTCCATATTTGGCACTTCACTTGGGTTTATCGGTGATACACCGACCCCTGCATTGTTGTTTTCTCCTAGACCTTCGTTGTCATGAGCATGTGCGTTTTGTGAGCTAGGCATGTTTCAGCATGAGAATAAAAAAATCTTGACAAGAAAAAATGTAAAAACAACGTGTGTAATGAGAATCAGTAAAACATAATCACTATTATCTTTATCACCACGATGGGCGCCAAACTGTTTACCTCGAAAATACGAGTTACAATTAAACTTGATTTGTGGTTTTAAAGATACGTGATTTAGTTCAATATCAATTAACAATTAAGAAATATGAAGTAGAAATAAAAGAAACAAGTGAATCAAACTAGTGTTACTCAACTTCGGTGACCTCGAGCTTAATGACCTCGAGTGGGTCTGGAGCAGTAATTAAGCAAGAAAAGTAAAATAAGAACAATGGAGCTAAAGGACAATTCCGATGAACAGTAGGCAAAAAGTAGAGAGTATCTTATTTTCTCAATGATTAAATGATGTTATAAAATGATTGAGTACCCTTTATATAATAGGGGAATCCTAAATAAGGTATCTTTCTATTTACAGTAAGAAACATTCTTGATACAGTTGTCTAACCGCCTAGTACGGAATTGTACGATCCTATTCCGGAATTTACGACATGACCTTGGGGACGTGGCATGAATCTAGCTCATTCTGCTATAAATCCATAACGGTACTATTTCGGGGTCGAGCATACTCAGCTTCGGTATTCCTCGTACTCCTATCTCCGGACGTTGTGTTCTGTCTTCGAACTCAGATTTGGTCCCTCGAGCTCGAACTCGACCTTACCTGGACTAGGGCTTTGGATGACCTCTTGAGCCTATAAATCGGGTAGCCCCGATTTCTAACGTATACAATTCTAAAATTTGAATGAGTTGACTAATCTTTAAATACATTATAAATTATTGATATATTTTAAACAAACAGATTTAAAAGTGGCTATTGTATACTTCGCTCGATTATAAAGGGGTGTAATAAAGTCATGAAAGTCCACGACCAACGGAATGATAACCGTCTAATCACGCCCGCATTTTCAACTCACGTGAGCTTTTGGGCCACTAACGTAATAGGTGTTTGGCTAAAAGATTTGGAAGTTTGTTTTCCCAAAAAATTCAAACATGCGTTTGTTTATAGAGTAAATCTAACTTTTAGAGATTTTGAAAAATCAAAATTTTAAAGGAAGACCTCTTTTTGGGCCAAATTATAATTCATGACCATTTGTAACTTTCTGGCTGGAGAAAAAAAGAGAATCTTTTTAACGTGTCAAAACTTGCTCCAAAATTCATGTCCAACATATTTTCAATTGCAAATCAAACTTCACCCAAATTAGCCTTTTCAAAAAATATTTGAAAATCCATTTCCAAACGGGACCTAAATGAGCCGGCTTTCTTCTTCTTTTGTTTTTGGCGCCTTTTGACAGCTTCTTCAGCAAGCTTCTCCTTATGGAAAGTCTAAACCCTTTCTCTGTTTCTCTTAGAGTAAAAAATTTCCCAGGTACCTGTAATTCTGCTCGTTCTTCTTCATTGTGACATGGTCCGAAGAGAAATATGAGACATTCATTGGTTCAGAAACCAGGGGACAAGTCGGTATGTCATCTTATCCCCCATCAACTTATTCCTATTTTCCCGCATCAGAATTTCAGTTAACTTTTTATGTTTTTTGGTATTGGCGAAAAAGTGTTTTACTTTGGGAAAATCATTTTTAGGAGTTTGGTTTAGTGTAAAATTTGGTGAATAATCGTACAATACCTAGAGTGTATTTGTATTTAGTCTCAATCAAATACTGTCAAACAGTATTTGGCTGGTGAGTGGAAAATATTTTCCTAAAAAATATAGAGATTAATAATATTATTAGCAAATTGGAGAGTGCTTTGATGAAATTCTTGCGAACAAAAATATCTAAGTGATTGTTAAAGAAGGTAATTTGAAGTTAAAAAGTTAAGATAGTTGTAAGCATGGGCGAAGCCACCTTTTGCAAAGAGTGGTCATTTTTCCTTTGGTAGAAAATAATTTTCCTTAGAGAGAACATTTTCCACAATTTAAAGTAACTACATGTAGGAAATTGTTTTTTTCAATCTGAAAAAAGCATCCTCAGCTATCATCGGATTATTTGGTTGACTCAACAATTGTTATTTCGAGCTCCCTATATGTAGTTGCCATGTTGCGCTGGTGTTCTTTTTTCCAGAGAATAGATGAAGAAAGAAAGAAGGAAAGGCTTGAGGCGTGATACGATTGCAATTGCCTATCTATGGAGTTTGCGGATAACGCTCCTTTGGGATACGACGAGCCTATTATCAGTCGAAGTTAAAGTCTTTTACAAATATTTCACTCCAATATATGCACTCAAGAATATCTGATTATCAGTAATAACCATCTTAACGAGGAATTTCCAGTTGTAGAGAATGAATTGGAGTTTCTTTAATTTATCATCTCTTCATTTCTTTAGAATGTCCATGAATTTTAGGCCTATTGCCTATCAGATACTGAATATTGCTAATGCAACTCTAGCAGCGTCCTACTTTTCTTAAGCTTCATACCGGTGGCTTTCAGATTTTCAATTAGTTTGTATACATCAATGTGAAAGATAATTGAGCACATTTCTACAAATTTAAAGAAAGTTGTATCCTTTTCAGGTCAGAAACTTCGACACTAGGTTCTCTTTGCCATCCTTTATAAAGCGCGTTAACAAGTTGACCGATAGTCAGAAGGATACTATAAGTAGGACTGGATTTGGCAGTTTGCTTCTCATTCCAAATCAAATGCTTTCTAAAAACCTATTAGTTGAACTGATGGAAAGATGGAATTATGAGAAGCGTGCTTTTGTACTTTCTCCGGGTGAATTAACCATATCTCTCTTGGATGTTGCATTGATTCTGGGATTACGAGTGACAGGAAGTCCTGTAGTTCTACGAGAAGATACACCTTTCTTTGATCTAGAAAGAGAATATGGTGTTGCCCTGTGGAATAGAAAAATCACTGTTGCATCATTAGAACAAAGACTTGATTCTCTTGCTGAGACCAACAATGAAGATTTTGTGAGGACATTCTTATTATTCATGTTTGGAACTTTTCTTTTCCCAAATACGAGTGGTAAAATTGATTCCCGGTACCTTTATCTTCTCGAAAACCTTGATAAAGTGAGTAAATTTGCATGGGGAGCAGCTGTTCTTGCAGATGTATTTCACTGGTTGTACAAGAGAAAGAAGGAAAAAGTGCAATATGTTGGAGGTTGTCTTATTTTTCTTCAAGTAAGTTTAACAATCTTCAACTAATTTGTGTGTTACCAACGGAACAGCTCTGTTTCATTTGATAAGTATTTGACAAGAACTATTTATGACAAATATACATTGTATCCACTCTTCGCTGTAATTTGAATAGGTATGGTGTTATGAACATATTGACATTGCTCGTCCAAGTTTAATGTATTGCTGCTCTAAGTTCCCACGTGTCTGCAACTGGGGAAGTACTAAATCTCATCAGAGACACTGGTTCACTAGCAAATTCAAAGAACTAGACACTAATCAGGTAATAAGGTTAACAGCAGTTGCGTTCCACTTTGTCTGATCTGGATTTAATTTCCATCTTTTTAGAGTCATGAGAAGTTGTGCTCTTGAAGAACGACATAACTTTCCTTGCTATTTTGGCTCAGATATAAAAGCGAAAATGGTCATTCTTTTGGCTCGGATATAATTTGAAGAGGACTCTGGTGTCCAATAAGAGTTAGAGTTAGTATTAACCTATTTCACATACAGCAGTAAATGAAAAGAAAGTTAGGAGTATGAAGGAGATGTTTTCTGATATTTCTTCTTCAATACATTGTTTTTCTTTCTTTCCCTTTCCTTCTGTTGTTGTCCCCCTTATCTTCCATTCATAGCTTCTGAAAGCCAAGTTTGTGGTCTCATCAATGCCAAACAACGATTTTGGAAACATGAAGAGTTTCATTATGCTTTGGAAAATTAATCTAGCGCCTCTCGCTCAATCTTCAGATAATTTGGAGCCTTGAACTGACTTCTGATGAGTCAAATACTGACATAATCAAAGAGTTGATAGAGGCACAAAAGAGAAAAACATGGCCTGACATGAACCAACAATCTTCACTAGCTACTTGCTCTCGTGCTGTTAAGTCTTTCTTCCTCTTTTGACATATATTTTTGTACTTCAAGCTCTTTTATCCAAATATATTATGATAGTGATCCATTATTTGCCGTATTAATTGGAAAAAAGATTGTAGATTAACTTCTTTCTATTAACAGGACCGTACTGTGAAAAATGGATATCATCCAATGGTTCATTTGGTTGTCGACCTGGAAACTGAATCAGAGAGTGAAAGTAGCAGAGTGGCATATGGAATTCAAAGTCTTTCTTCTGATCCGTCTGATAATTTTAGTTTGCATGAAACTGTATCAAGATCTTCTGCATGCCACTATGTGGGGAAAGAAAAAGAATGTACATCGTTTTCAGAGTCTTATATCGCTATAGTAATCAACAGTGATGTGAGCTGATATTCTTTTTGTTTCTTGTTTATATGTTTCTTTTTCTTGAATATCACTAAATGCAGGGGGTTTGATGTATGTTTATGCAGGACGATTTGGAGGATGATCTGAAGAAGAAAAACCAGGCTCTGGAAAAGCAAATACTTCATCTAAAGAACAAAAATGGTGATCTGATGACAGAGAATGAAATCCTGAAATACAAACTCTCCTCGACCCTAAAGTATAAAGAGCAGAACGTGAAACTACAGGAAGAAAATGAAAATCTGCAACAGGAGAACGTGAAACTACAGGAAGAAAATGAAAGTCTGCGACAGGAGAATCAAGCACTGAGCTTATCAACCAATACTCTGGTGAGTCGATTAGACAACCTTGTGTTTGATGGGATCAAGGACGAGTGTCAGTAGTATGAGATGTTTCTTTTGTTTGTTGAAATGTGAATGAATGAAGTCAAAGTTTCAGCAGAACTTTATTCTTTGCAATTCGCAAAACTAACAGTGGTATCATGGAATGAACAAAAATCTTGTTGGCTAGTCTATTAAGTGTTTCCGGAGGTTATTTTACTTAACTGCAGTTATTCTTGAATTGTTCTCTTATTAGATTGGAAGTGGCACTTCCTACATATTAACTTTAGAAATGAAAAGAGATGATTGTGTCAAAATTTGTAGAAATTTACACATTGGAACTACCTAGATATACATCCTTCTCCGTAGCAATCTACCATCTACCAGAGATGGTAAACATGCACCCAAAAAAAAAAACGAACCATATACACCAAAACACCTCACTTTCTTGTAATGCAGCAAGTTTAGAACCAGTCAACTAATAATTTAACAAGGAATACTTCAATCTCAAAACAATTCTCCCTTTCTCAACACCAAGTTTTCCACCCGTCACTAACCAGTGACCAGGAGGATCTTGAGGCCCCTTACTCATCTCGGTCATGTCAACAAACTTTGCCAACTTATTACCTATAATATTCTCCCCTGTAAGAGAACTTGCATCGCCATTGTAATTCCCACAATTGACCTGTTTATTTGACTTATCATTTGGGGTGTGCTCCCACAGTGATCTTCGTATCGTGCATCCTGGTAGCCTTGAATATAGAAGCTTCATATACAACACGTTTCTTGACCCAAAGTCCCAAACCCCAAGCTGTGCTCCCGTCACTATGTACACGCCAGAGTGATCATCACCAATAAAAGTTTCAGGGCACTCAATTGGTGCAGTACTCACGTGGGAGAAGTTCTTCCATTTCACCGGCTCAAACCACCTACTATCTTGCTCTTCAGGGCCCTGCCACTTTGGAGCGCCAATTGCTACATGAGTGTCCCAACATGGCAGAAGGATTCTAGGAAGGGAAGTCAGATGTTGAATATAGACACATAATCTATTCGACTTGGAACCTTCAAGAGCTAGCCGCATGCCAGTCACAGGCTTACGCCCCACCGACACCTGTAGTACAACATTCAAACAGCAGCTCAGGACACTGATACTTTATTAAATGGGAAAAAGTAGGCTTAGATGGATCAAAATAAGACTGTCATATGAATATACCATTTAGGTGTACACTAGCTAAATCGGTCTAAATGTGAGGGAAACATTAACAGCTAAAAATGGATGACTTTCATTAAGTCCCCGATCCGTGAATCAAAATTATTCTAAGCTTTTATCGGATAGCCATCAAACCTGATGGATCCTCAGGTTGTAAAACTGGAACTAATTTGACTTACGATTGATAACTTATTTAAAGGTAAGTTTGATTCTGACAAACTTTTTAGGAAGAAACATATCCTTTCCTTGATCAGTATAATAAATCAGCATTAACAAAAAACACTATTTTCAAATTCGGAAATCAGCATACTTGTTCTTGGCTAATATAGAGCTTTTGCCCCATCATGCTGAACTGCAGATGTGGGCAAACAGGTTCCTTCCGTTGTTGGCCTGGAAGTCTCGACTGTACAGGGGCCCATAACCTTGGGACCTGAAACTCCAGAAAATATCTCAGCTCTTCGATTTGAGGCTTGTCTGCAAGCATTCATACAACTAGAGTCATTTGTCACCATCATGAATCATAGAAATGACAAAGAACATCGATACAGAATATATATGAATAACTTTTTCCGTTAAACGAGATATCTTACATTCAAGATAGAGACTTATAGCGCGTGCCAGATGATCTTTCCCTTTGATCCCTTCAAGCAGAAGAGTTATAGGGAAGAATGACATCTCAATGACATCCGGAGATGATCTGACAGTTTTTGCCCATTGGGTGTGGCTTTGTTCCAGATCATCCCCTCCCCTTCTTCTGAAAATGACTGTGACATCCTGCATCAGATATGTTGAACAAAACCAATGTTTTAGGAATAACCAGCAAATGATGATTTTGATTTTTGCATGACAGTCAACTGACAAAAATTACACTTATGACAAGAAATCATATAGAAGTACATAGTAGTAATTCCTTTGTCTGATTTAATTTGACAAAATTTACTGGGAGCACGGATTAAGATCTAATTTGACTTATTATTTTTTGTGACAGTAAGGGGAAGAAAAACTAAAATTGTTTTAGGCAAGTAGGTTTGACTGAAAAAACACTTGTAAATGACTTTGAACTGTTAAAACTTTGGAAGTTGTATAGAACATTATTATTTCAGAACTCTCGAAGATCTTGGGAGTTGGTCCCAAGACAGGAAGACCATCACATAAATGGGAATGGAGGCAATATCTAATAGTCTTTGTCGGTACTACAACATGACAAATCAATTATTAAGATAAGGCTTAATACATAGTTTACCCCTGAGTAGCCAAATCCCTTTTACACCACCCCTCCTTCACGGGCAACCTTTTATACACCAAATGTTTCACAAAGTGTGTCTAATACACACCACTTTGGGAAATGTTTGGTGTGTAAAAGGGATTTTGCTACATGCTCAGGGAGGTAAACTATGTATTAAGCCTTGAGAGAAAGAAGAATCTTCCTTCTTGATATTCAAATGAGCATTACTTTTATGACATTTCTCTCGTGAATTACCCCTTAGTAGTGGAAAAGATCACACGTAACTTTTGCTCCTATTCAAAAAGCAATAAAAACCAGAAGGAAAGAAAAGGAATGTCACAAACCTCTTTTCCATTCCCAGCAATATATGGAGCATTTATGGGTTGGGGATATATTCCTTGGCTATTGAATATTGAGGGATCGCTAGACTGCAAAATTAAATTGAGGAAAGGATGGGAAATTTGTGGATAGCGAAGGCGTCAGAAGACAAAAGATAAGCAATTTATTTGAAAGGAAACAGTCTAGAATAACCATTTCTTAAATAAGTAAAAAACAGCAAACCATACAAAATGGGACTTAAAGTTTGAAAACAAAGAAAATAATGGAACTAGCCTTATCCTTGTATTTCAATAGACCTGAACTTGTAAAGCTTTCTGTGCTGGAGAACCTCTGATTTCCGATATCATGAACATAACTTTTTATTTCCATTGTGGACAGAGGTGATGAAAGGTGCTGTTTAACGTAAATTACATCTTTACCACCGATAGTTATGGATGTAATTATGTGAGTCCCAAAAGTTTCAATGAAGCTGTAACAGACAGAGGTGGCCCTTTTTAGCGAATGATAGAGGTTCTACCAAAAGTTTTTAGCATGTCAACTATATAAACAAATTTCACTTGTCGAAAGAAAAGCAACGAGAGATTCTAACCTCGCTAATGCGGGTGGGTCCCATGATGCTGGGACAGCTCTTCTAACACTTTCCTGTAAGACTAGCGGTGAATTCATGAGTTGAAGTCTAGAAAGTGGTATGAAATAGCCATCCATACAAAGTGTCTTTGTAGTGGTAGCATCTAAATGCTTCGCACCAGTGAAACTGAATGCTAAATTGAAGCTACCAAGAGGAGAATGGCTTGAAATATCAGCCTTTCTGTTAAAAAATTCCACCATCTGCAGTCAAAAGCACTAGAATAAGTTATAAGAGAAACGATAAAACTATTTTTTAACTAAAATTAGGAAAAGCAAAAGGTTAACCAAAAATACAGAAACTTGCACCAGCATTAGAACACACAGACCAACGAAGACCATTTACCAAAAAAAAAGGGATGAACAAAGACATGGAAGATATCACTGTGAAGTGTGAACTAAATACTAATTATACATTTGAAAACTACCAAGTTAAATAATGCAAACGTACAAAAAGGCGTCGAAACATTATAATCCAACCAATATTTGCAAGATTTGTTGCATTTAAATTTAATGGTTGATTCAAAAGAAAAAAAAAACAGATGGTGATGTTTGGCAGGGTTCAGAAGGGAGAACCATTTCTAAAAACAGGAGCTACATTTGGAAACCACTTGATGGAGAAGACTTGGCAAGTACATGCATATGGTGAAAAGAGAAGAAAAAGAGAGAACTTCTTATTGTGCTGGTCAACACTCTACAAGATGGGCACATTTATCTGCAACTTTTTTAATGAAGTAATAATATTTTTGTTATGGAAAAAACCTAGTATACAAATGGTTTCCGGAAAGTTGAAAACCTACACAAAAATATGTTTCTCTACGAAAGACATCCAATCATCTATACTAACAAGAAGGGCCTTACAAACAAGGAGATTGGCTAATCCTGCTGACAAGAGAAAAAGAAGGTCAACAACACATCTTTTTTTCGATTGAAACCAACTGTATCCCCCCACTACCAAACCTGAAATGATGACTAGCAGAAGGGGAGAATGGAATTTGGGCCCTGCAATGGTAGAACCCCATAAACCAAGCATACTACTTGAGTTTCTTTTCTTCTCTTTTGCACCAAAACTTAACAGAAAGAAAAACATTCCCTCGACAAGAAAATTTTGGTCTCTGCCCCTTCAAAAACACTCCTATCCCTCTTCCTCCAAGGTATATCTTACGTTTCCTTCTCTCTCTATAGAAGTCCTGTTAAACATCACATCATTACCTGTAGTCAACATTGACTGCTGTATTACACATAGATTCAGTACCGCCACAACTAGCTTGCAACGGGGAAATGCACTAATGATCCATGTTTGTACATGAAGCAAGACCTATGCCTCCTTTTCATTAGAATTTCAGTTGTTAGGGCTGCACCTTTTGCTACCAGCCAAAGCCCACATGAACACACATACCTTCCTAAATGATTTGCGAATCCAAATTGATAGGTGAGGAGCCCAGCATTTCTCTTTTCAATACTCCTAAATATTTAAGCTTTTACTAACGGATTTGCATTTCGTCTATTCACTCATCTCGCTTCTCATCCCCGTCTCAACTTTTCATTTTGTTTTCTATTATTTTCTCATGTGATCTAATTTTTCTATAGTTTTATACAAATTTTGGATATATTATAAATTCCTTCATACATTCAAGCCAAGCCAAGCCAAGCACGATTTTATAACACAAGGGATATTCTTATCACAAAAATTTTGTGCCAGCTCTAATCTTACCCTCCAGCAAATGTAGATCTTCAAACTCTGTACTACGATTAGCATATTACAGTTCACCTCCATCCCTTCATATCTCAATCCCCGATGTACAGTCTCTTCATGCTAAAAAAAGTTTAGACTTTAAGAGGGAATGATCTGGTCTAGCTTAGAGTAAAGACGGCACACTCGGAGCTTAATAATTCAAACAAGAAAAAAGGAGAAACCGCCACAATTGGCACACCATTCGTCAAAAACCCGTCAATTGTTCTCGAGTCATCTCACAGAGAGGCCCCTCCCCCAATAACCTCCAGCATACTCCCTGCTCATATAAACTGTAAAACTTGTAGGTATTCCTTTCCTTTGATAGCTTTGGTACCCA
The DNA here is from genome assembly GCA_026770625.1 of Nicotiana glauca. Taxonomy (NCBI): domain Eukaryota; kingdom Viridiplantae; phylum Streptophyta; class Magnoliopsida; order Solanales; family Solanaceae; genus Nicotiana; species Nicotiana glauca. The sequence goes on from MDKF010668216.1 coordinate 18,479, forward strand.
CTCCTCCCAAATTCCAGCACTGGAATACTAACAATATGTTGAGGATTGCTTCACGCACTCCATACTCAGCATTTTTCTATGCGGCAACAAGCACAATCCAGCCCGAGCACAAAGTTTCTCGGACTATTGCTTCAAAACAAAAAGTTTTAGGCTTGTAGCTAGAGTCATTGTAACTCTCACCATCTTGACCCTTCTTTTCTTCTTCCTCGCGCATATAGATACCCAATTAATTACTCCCTTTATCCCAAATTATGTGACACAATTTCCTTTTTAGTTTGCCCACAAAATGACACTATTCTACATTTATAAACAATATAACTTTAAAATACTCATTTCACCATTTATGTTTCAAAGTCTTTTCTTTCTTAAATAACGTATCCAATCAAACAACAATAACAACAACAAACCCAGTAAATTCCCACAAGTGGGTATTGGAACGTATCCAATCAAACAATGTCACATAAAATGGAAGGAAAAGAAACAAGCAGAAAGCATCACTAGATTGACATAACAAAACAGTAAAACCAACAATTCTCTAACTTAATAAATTCAAACACTAAAAACAGCCATTTGGTGAGCAGACATACCTCATTATAATTGCAAACACTAGAACCATCACGACCACCAGGCTCCTGAAAATTCTTAATATCCCTTGAAATATTAGGCAGCACTACGTTATCATATAAACAAAGATCCCTTGTATGCTGCTGCTCTTCATCAATTTCTACAACCCTAGACCCACCCACCCCCTTACAATATAGCAATCTTGTATCATAATTCACATCAAATCCCCTTCCTAATGATTGCACTGCATTTATAGCTGTATGAATTGCTGCTGTGTTATTTTCTTCCATTACATCCCCAAAAATATAAACTCAACCCAAATCCGAACCAAAAAAAAATCTGAACCAAAACTAGTACTTAATGAGTCAAGACAAGTATATGACCGAGATAGATTTAGCCAGATATGGAGAAAAAGTCCAGTTTCACTGTATATATATACTCTAGATCTTTGAATCTATCAAAGAAGATTTTGTTTCGGATTTTGTGATTGCTGCTGTATCTAATTGGGTCTATTTTCTTTCCCCTGTACCTAAACATGTGTGTAACGACTTTGGGTAAATTAATTTTTTTTAAAAAGCTTTATTTACTGTGTAGTGTACATTGTATGTAATTTTTTGCTTTCGGTATCTAGCCATTGTTGTCCAAAACTTGCATTGACTCTTCTGACATTTTTTACTGTATTTTCTGTTTGGTTATTAGGGAAATGTACACGTGGTTTACTGATTTATACTCTTTGGTAGATTTGGTTAAAGACAAATCATACAAGGATTAGTACTAGTATATAATTTTTTCAGAAAATATTTTTCATTAATAAACACCAGATATTTTTAAATATTTTTCATCAGTATTAAAATAGTAAACTGAAATAATGATCCTGCGTAGTCAAAATGACAAATACAAAATATGGCGAAAAGTATTTGGAATAGGTTTTGAGAGATTTGAGGGGCAATTATGTCTTTACAATGTTTATGCAAGTATTAGAAATTCTTGCATTGCTAATATCATGATTTACTATGTGCTAGTTATTCCTATGATAATACCGCATACAATATATAACTAATATAAATATTAATAATATGCAGGTTGAAAAAATATACCAAATAAGAAATTAATAATACCCAAAGTAATGTTTACATTATGTTTTCTAATACCTCCTACCAAACTACCTCTAAAACTAATAATGCAATGCAAGGTATTATAAATAGTGATGAAGGATTATAGTACACAAATTATTTCTTGTGGAATGTTTAATTTGGCATATTATAAATTTGTATTTAATGTATGGAGTAATATATATGTTAAAAGTTTGTTATAATCATGAGGGTTAATAGTTAACTTTGGTTCTTGCATAACATACACATGTTATCTATGAAAAAAATAAAAGTAACAATCACATATTGTATAAATTAATACTGAGTATTATATGGAGATTAAGTTATTTTTAAAACCCAATCAAACGACCTTAGAGGTCCTTTAATTTGAAGACAAGTTATGTAGGCATTAATGCTAGAATTACTAATGCAGATAATAATATTGTATTGACAATTAATGCAAAATTTATTTTTTGTTAGGTGTTTGGTATTGTACTATACATTAGATGCATAAAATACTATTTAAAATAAGTGTTATTCTATAAACTAAAAAATAAGTTTACGTGTATACCGTAACAATCTAGGAAAAAGACGAGGGTAGTTTTGTCCTTTTGGATGTTTTATACATATATAAAGTTATACATGCATTATTATTCCATGTAGCCGGAGGTATAAGACAATATTAAAATTGGTATATAACTTTATGTAACTGTAATAGCTATACATGAATAGAAAACATAAACCAAACATTAGAATATTAGATAACTAATACACTGTTATCCCATGATTGTTTCTTTCTATATTTCAAATCAAACGTCCTCTAAACTTTTAAATTAAGTTTTATAAACTGGAAATTTGGTAAATTGACCTATCTCTTGAGTCAGGTAGTCTATTCTCTTTCCATTTATAGTCGTATGATTACTTCAACGTTTCATTTGGATGTAATAAAGGGATTAGATGTAAATAGTACTATATATATATATATATATATATATATATATAGTGGCGGAGCTACCTTGTCCCGAGGGGTGTCAAATAGGTATTTTTTAAAAAAATTGAATATATATAAGGGTTGACACCCCTTGACACAATACAAACTCTTAATGCAATGGTCAAGGGGTGTCAAAATTAACACAAGGTTGCAAGTTCCATTCCCGATAGTAGCACATTTTTTTATTTTGACACCCCTTTGTATAATTCCTGGCTCCGCCACTATATATATATATATATATATATATATATATATATATATATATTAAATAATCTCAGGTACTTATACTGTAGCCAAAAGTTTTAACCAAACATAATATAACATAACCCCACATTTTATCTGGGGATTATTATCTTATCCCTTCAACAAACAACCCCTTAAACTAAAGGATTGTAATATTGGCAAATTAATATTTAAGCTCCATATTTCTCCAAATCGTACACTGTATCTTCCTTAATTCACTAGCGACTAGGTATTGCCATAGATGTAAATAGTTATATTGTATTGTCCATAACCAAAATCTAAGATATACACATTGAATGAAAATGTAAAGCTCTTCCCATTAATGTCTCAATATATTACTCCCCTGTCCCAATTTATGTGGCGGAGTTTGTATTTCGAGAGTCAAACAAGTTTATACTTGACTGTAATTATTTTATTTGTCTTTTAGATATTTTAAATTGTTAATTATTGTGACTTATAATATTTTTCTGTAGTTTTTAAATATAAATATATATATATGTCATGACCCAAAATCCACTAAGGTTCGTGATGGCGTCGGATGCTATTGTCAGGCAAGCCAACACTAATTAATTAATAATTTTTTGTTTTAGATATCTCTGAAATTACTTCTTTTTTATATTTAAACAATAAAGAATAAGTTCCACTGAATAAATGATAATATCTTTAACAATTTCAAATATTGAATAATTCCATAGGCATCCCAGAATCCGGTGTCACAAGTGCACGAGCAATTACTAAGAGAATCGAATAAAGTACAAACACTATCCGGAATACAAATTGGACAGGAAGTAAAATACAATACGCTGAAAGAGACTATACTAGTTGCAAGTCGTCTCGAGGAATGCAGCTCACCTAGTCTCCGCATCGTCCATGTTGCTACGCCCAGTAGGCCACTAGAATCACGTGTGCATGTGCAACAGAAATGCACAACAAGTGTAGTATGAGTACGAAAACAATGTGTACTCAGTAAGTATCCAGCCTAATCTCGAAGAAATAGAGACGAGAGGTCGACTTCGAGACTTACTGGTGGTCCAATAATGATACACAATTAATATAATAAAATCTAGGATTTTTATAAAGCATGGTCATAACTCCACAGAATGAAACAAGTAATCAATTCCTTTTTTCAAAGTGATTTTTCCAAATTTCGTTTTCATCAATTATACATTTATTCTCAACTCAGGGAGTGACAATATCAACTTAAATGGATTTCAATGCAAGCAATACAAGCATGCACAACTTATGCCGAGGTCGTACGATCCGATCTAATAATATTTAAAATGTGCACTGTCAGAGGGTCGAATGGCGCAAACCATAGATGCATCTATTACCCCGCTCGCGAATCATACATACGGCGTAAGTACACATAGAAACACATATTCAAACAATCAATCAAGGCTTCATCTGGGAAACAATTATTCAAGGAGGTTTACATTTCTCTTTTACAAGTCAAAAAAATGAAGTTTAACTCTTTTAGAAAATTATTTGTCACTTCGATGTGATTTAAGCAAATTAAACCATCAATAAAGTTAAAGTTATTACAAGTAAGCATGCTTCTGGGTCCTAAACTACCCGGACAAAGGCATAATAGTAGCTGCACGGAGGCATAATAGTAGTTGCACGGACTCTCGTCACCTCGTGCGGACGTATCCCCCACAAATAGCAGTACATATGTTCAATTAATTTACCTATGGGGACAATTCCCTCTCACAATGTTAGAAAGGAGGCTCGCCTCTTTTCGAAGATCCATAACCGGCATTTCACGCCCTTCTGAAAACTCGAATCAATGCACAATGCTCCCAAAACTAGCCAATAATTATGTAAACCCATTAGTATGAGATCAACTACTCATTATAATCCAATTTATAACAAATCCTAACCCTGATCGGAAAGTTGACAAAATTATCCTCGGGTCCACTTGCCATGATTCTGAAATTTTTCGAAGATAAAGTATACCCATAACCTCACGAACTCAAATATATAACTTACTCTTAATTTCATGACCAAAATCGTGGTAAAAATTCAAATATAAATTTCTAGGTCTTCCACAAAAAATCCACCATTTTTCACTAATTTTCATGCTCAAATCCATATATAATCATGTATTTAACTCAAAACTAACATAAACCACTTACCTCATGCTTGGTGGTAAAAATGGCACCTCCAAGTTGCTCCAAAAATCGGCTACAATGGAAGAAATGGGGTTGAAATGAACTTATCCCCCAATTTAAAAGAACCTCACTGCCTCCAGCATTTTTGCTCCTACGGTGCATAAACCGCTCCTACGGCCCCCGCTTCTGCGGCGCAAGTGTCGCTTCTATGGTCCCAGGTTCAGGGCCAAAAACCCACTTCTGCGGTCTCCTCAGCACAGATGCGCGACCGCATCTGCGGTTAAAGTACCGCACATGTGGTCACTGCTTTTCCTCACCTAAACCGCATATGCGACCCCTTGGCCGCTTCCGCGGCTCCGCACCTGTGATCAAAATCTCGTAGGTGCGGTTACATCAGATATCAGCTGCCTCAATTCCTCTTTAAATTCCAAAATTGATCCGTTAACCATTCGGAATCTACCCGAGGCCCCCGCAACCCCAACCAATCATGCCAACTAGTCCCAAAACACATTACAAACTCGCTCAAGGCCTCAATTCATATTAAACAACGCTAAAATCACGAATCACACCCCAAATCAAACTTGATGAACTTGAGAAATTCAAACTTCAATATTCGATGTTGGAACCTATCAAATCTCTTCCGATTGACCTCAAATTTTGCACACAAGTCATATTCGACCTTACTGACACACTCCAACTTCCAAAATTGAAATCCGACCCCGATATCAAAAAGTCCACTCCCGGTCAAACTTCTCAAAAACCTTCAAATTTCTATCCTTAGCCAATGGCTCTAAAATGAGCTACGGACCTCCGAATCCACTTCCGATTGCGCTCCTAATACCAAAATACAATACAGAGCTATTCCCAGACTCGGAATCCCAAACAGACCATGATAACACCGAAATACACTTCAACCCAAACTTATGAAATTCTTCCAAAAATTCTAACTGTCACAATAGATGTCGAAACGTTCCTGGGTCCACCAAAACTCGATCTGGACACATGCCTAAGTCCGAAATTATTATACGAACCTGCTGGAACCTTCGAATCTCGATTCCAAGGTCGTTTACTCAAAAATTCAATCTTAGTCCATTCTTTCAACCTAAAGCTTCCGAAATGAGAATTCTCTCTCCAAATCAACTCTGAACTTCCCGGAATTCAATTCCAACAACGCGTACAAGTCATAATACCTAAAATGAAGTTGCTCATGGCCTTAAACTGTTGAACAACGCGCTAGAGCTCAAAAGGACCCATTAGGTCGTTACAGTATATTTTGTTTCCAAAATTTTAAAGATTTTATGTCTCAATTTACAGTCAAAATTAAGAAATTGACTCTTGAAATTCGAGCTCCGCCACATAAATTGGGACAAAGGGGGTATTTTTCAGGTAAAAATCAAAATGTGACACATGAGGTATAATATAAAAATTTTAAGGTTGTTTCTTGGTGGTTACCTATTTAAAATGAAATTGGAGAATTTCCAAATTTTCTTGTAAACATTTATTGTCAATTTGGGGGTGGAAATTTGAGCATAAACTCATTTGACCCCCCCAAAATTTAATGGATTAGGGAAGAACTATTTTATTGATGGGCTAAGATGAGCAATGCCCAAGTTGACTCACCATTGAGCCACTAGTCCAAGTTGACCCGCGACAGAGCCCAAACTACAACATCCTATTAGAATTTTTACATTCCTATGTCATATAATAAACTATATTACCCTACATGCTTAACTTTTAATATAATTACCTTCTATATACCATTTACGTACAATTTTAAGATTTTAATGGTATTAATTAGTCTCCTAATTTTACTCAACCGTATATTCCCACTCCCCCAAGTTTCTCTCTCTAAATTCCACCACCTCACTCACGTATCAAACCACACCCCACGATTTTCTCTTTTAAAATCAGCGAAAATCTGTAACCCCTCCACCATTGACAACCATTAAAAGCTTTGAAGCTGTGAATTCCAATTTGAGTTTTCAAAAGACATTTGCTTGTTTGGATTGAATATTGTTGCAAAAAATTGAGAATTCTCTCTATGTCTCTCTCTATCTCTCAATCCCAAATTTCAGTAATATAAAGCAAAGAAAAAGAGAGCATCAATTCCACTATTGACAGCCATTAAAAAGCTTTGAAGCTTTAAATTCGAATTTGGGTTTTCAAAAATTATTATTTGTTTGGATTGGGTATTGTTGAAAATAATTGGGAATATGGTTTGGAGTTTATGTCTCAAATTTGAGGGGTTTTGGTAAAGATTAAACTTGGGTTTGGCTGAATTTCAGATTGAAACTCGAAGAAGAAGAAGATGACATGACATACATTATATTGCAGAAATTGTAGAAAAATTGTAGACTGTTATTTATTTTTGCTATTGTATTCATGAATACAATAGCTTAAATACATCAAATACACCTTATAACCACAGAAAATATATCTATAATCCGTAATATAGCAAATGGTATATGTAGAAACATTGAAATGCTGTATTTCATATTAACTTTTCAAATGATATGTAGTTTTATTGTAGAATAAATGTAAAAATTTTGTAGATATTGTGAAAATCCATACTGATATATATATTTTACTCTGACATGTAATTTATTTGGTAGATAAAATATAGATAAAGTATAGGACATTGATATACAACCAGAATTTGATAGAAAATGTAACAGCACAAACCTGCAACTGTGTTCTCATTGGTGATACTTAGTTCCATATTGGAACTGCAAACAGTTATACATAGCAAATATGATCCTAAGTTTTTGTTTTCCTTTTCCATCTCCATGTATACACAACTACAATATAATACCACTTAAATATAATTTTTATACATTGTTGTTCAACTTTCATACAATAGGTAAATGAATGAAAGAAAAATAAGTAAACAACAGTCTACAATTTTTCTGCAATATAATGTATGTCATATATTCTTCTTCTTCGAGTTTCAATCTGAAATTCAACCAAAACCAAGTCTAGTCTTCAGCAAAACCCCTTAAAATTGAGATATAAACTCCAAACCATATTCCCAATTATTTTTAACAACACCCAATCCGAACAAACAATGATATTTGAAAATCCAAATTTGAATTCAAAGCTTCAAAGCTTTTTAATGACTGTCAATGGTTGAATTGCTGCTCTCTTTTCCTTTGTTTTGTATTACTGAAATTTGGAATTGAGAGATAGAGAGAGACGTAGAGAAAATTCTCAATTCTTTGCAACAACATCCAATCCAAACAAACAAATGTCTTTTGAAAATCCAAATTCGAATTCAAAGCTTCAAAGCTTTTTAATTGTTGTCAATGGTGGAGGGGTTACCGATTTTCGCTGATTTTAGAAGAGAAAATCGTGGGTGATTGAAGAGAAAATCATGGGGTGTGGTTTGATACATGAGTGAGGTGGTTGTAAAATATCTGGAAGAATATTTAATTACCTAATATTAGCTCCCCTAAACAAAGAAGCCTACAGCTACACTGATTTCTTATTTAATGAATTGTCTATATTTTGTAGAAATATTATTAGCATGACGGGTAATATGCAAATTATGAACATATTTGATAATATAGTTTCCTATATGGTATATGAACGAAAATTTTCCCATACTATTTAACGAGCAAATTCACAATTTCTACAATTTCGCCTTTAAAAATTGTATTACCTTTTCGTTAAAAGTAATAATTGTTGAAAGAAGTAATCCAAGTATTCTAAAAGACAACAACAATATGAAATAAAGCGTAAAAGATGAAAGCTTTAAGGTCTACAGCTTGTCTATTGGCTTTTTTAGTTCGAAAAAGGGTCATATATGTCCCTCTACTAGTTAAAATAGGCTACATATGTCCTCCATTATACTATTTGGTCATATATGTCCCTACCATTCAAATTTGTGGTTCAAAATAACCCTCTGCCGTTAATATTTCTGTTTAAAAATTAAAAAACCATGTGTCAGAGTCCTATTGGTTAAACTAAACCCACTCCCCTTTTTCTTTATATTAAAATGAAAATATTTGTAAAAAATATAAAAACTTGTGAGCACGTGATTTTTGCCCTATATGAGAATTACTCCCAAAAAATTCAAAATAAAATAGTTTTGTGTTGTGTGTGATTTTTTTGTGAGTCTTGTGTAATTTTTTAATTATTATTTTTTGCATTTTTTGTGTTTGCGTGTTCATTTGTTAAATTAGTATAAAATACAAAAATATGTTGCACTCTTGCATTCAGAATTTATTAGGGGTAATTAAGGTTGTCTTGCAAAATGAAATATATATATATATATATATATATTGCATTTTAACATTTAAAGGCCTAGTTTGTGTGATTTTTGTTTTAATTGGT
>MU748982.1:3864-16054 GCA_026770625.1 Nicotiana glauca
AGCCTATATATAACTTAAAGAACATATATGCTAATAATTCGGTTTTTCGGTTAACCGAACTAAAAAACTTAATAACCGAAACCGAACCGAAAAACCGAAATTTTTAAAATTTTAAACCGAAACCTACCGAACAAACCGAATAACCGAAACCGAAATAAAAAAAAATTCGGTTCGGTCGGTTTATTCGGTTCCGACCGAAATATGCCCACCCCTAGTTGGTGGTGCACTACTAGGGCTTGAATTTAAATCCCCTCCTCCATGTGGGTTCACAATTAAGGACAGGTTGATCCACATATGTATTAATCTAATTTGATCAAATGTTCAAGATATTGGGAATAAACGTAGACCTGCAAAAATAATATTCACGGCATTAGTGATAAACGCGGACCACAAAGTTATGGCTATATCAGCAAGAATAAAAATGCAGCAATAATGACACCAAGATTTTACGTGGAAAACCTTTCTGAATAAGGAAAAAATCACGATATCGCTATAGCAAGGAATTTTACTTTGTGTAGTAATTAGTACAAATACTCCTAAGACCACTACACCCTCAAAAGAAAAAAATACTCTTTTGCTTTTTCCACCTCACTACAATATCTCTTACACTCTATTTTTCTTCACATACTATTTTCTTATAGTCTATGGAATACCTTGCTCTCTCTCTCTCTCTCACACACACACTCAGATGTATTGTATGAGATTTTGGTGTGTAGATGAGAGTTGAAACTCTCCTTTTATAGCCAAAACCTCACCCTCTAAAGCCTACAATATTTGATAATTTGCACACACTTTTCATAATTTTAACAAGGTTGCCTACCAAAACCAAACTAAGTCAATAAGGTTGGCTACCAAACCATACCAATTCAACAAGGTTGACTACCAAACCAAAGAAACTTTCATTAGGCACATGCCTATTACTTTGGCTTTTGAATGAGATGGACACCATCAATCTCCCCCTCCAGTCTCATTCATCTAGAGGAGGTAGCACAGTCTTCTAGTTTGAGTGCATGCCGACAAGTTCTTTGCATAGCTCGAACTTGTCTATTGGTACCACCTTGGTAAACATATCAGCAGGATTTTCACTCGTGTGAATCTTTTTTACCCGAAGTAATTCGTTCTCCACTTGCTCACGAATCCAATGATATCTGACATCGATGTGTTTTGTGATCGTATGATACATGGAGTTGCTTAGGTCTATTGCACTCTAACTGTCGTAATAGACGACATACTCCATCTGTTGCAATCCAAGTTCTTGAAGAAATCTCTTGAGCCGTATCATCTCTTTGCCAGCTTCAGTAGCTGCAATATACTCCGCTTCAGTTTTAGACAGTGCGACACACTTCTGCAACTTCGACTGCCATGATATAGCCCCCCTGAAAAAGTAAACAAATATCCAATAGTGGATTTTCTATTATCAAGGTCACCTGCCATATCAGAATCTGTATAGCCCTCCAAAATTGGATTTGATCCTCCAAAACATAAGTGTTCATGTGAGCTTCCTCTTAGATACCTGAGCATCCAATTTACAGCTTCCAAATGCTCTTTTCTTGGATTTTTTAGAAATCTGCTAACAACACCGATTGCATGAGCAATATCTGATCTGGTGCATACTATTGCATACATCAAGCTTCCGACTGTAGAGGAATAAAGAATCTTGGCCATTCTCTCTTTTTCCTCTGTTGTTGTAGTACACATCTTCTTGCTCAACTTTAGATGACTAGGAAGGGGTGTGCGAACCAACTTAGCACTCTTCATATTGAAGCGCTCCAGTACACGTTCTATGTACTTCTCCTGTGATAAGTAAAGCTTCCTTTCGTGTCTCGATTGAGTAATTCTCATGCCCAAAATCTGCTTAGCATGACCCAAGTCTTTCATTGCAAAATATTTATTCAATTGTTTCTTCAACTCGTCAATCTTGGAAGCATTCCTGCCCACAATCAACATATCATCCACATATAGCAAGAGGGTAATAAATTCATCATCAGAAAATCTTTATACAAACACATAGTGATCTAAAGAAGTCTTCTTGTTGCCTTGCTCCCCCATAACAGACTCAAACTTCTTGTACCACTGTCTGGGAGGTTGCTTCAATCCATATTAAGGGTGTTAAACGGGTGGGTCGGGCCGGTTTGGCTTTTTTTGGACCCGTACGGGTTATAGTTCGAGTCGGTTACGGGTTGGGGCTTAACGGGTTTAACAAGTTCGGGTTCATCCGGGTAAAAATTAACCCGTAAAGGTTATGGGTTGAGGGGCCGGGCCGGGCCAAGCCGGGTTTAGTGTATTTTTTTATTTTTTTTGTATTTTGTATAACTGTTGTAAGTTATATAATACTTTGTATTAATATAAAGAATACAAGGAAGATGAGGAAAAATTGCACTTATAAATTGCAAGTGCTACATTTTTTTCAAAATTACAAAATTAAAGTTTGCATTGAAAAAGTAAGTTAATATCTTATGTATTTTTATTGTGTACTAAAATATATTTAATGCCTCTCTTATGTATTTTTACATTGTATCAAGTTGTTTATTTGATGTATATTTATGATTTGAGCATTTATACCCTAAATATATACACTATATTTTTTATAACCTACGATCCGGTATTTTACCTTATATAATACTTCTATATAATTTAAATTATATTTCTTTCATTTTAAATACGTATAAAATATATACCCTATCAAGACTTATAAAATATATACTCAAAGCAATTTTTACTGTAAAACATACAAAAAAGTGACAAAAGTATTCCACTATTATTACATGTATCATACTTGCAAATTATGTGTATGATATATATGTTAAATTCCAACAATTATAAATTATGTTAATTAGTATACAATAATTGGTATATTCATGGTATGTGTAAGATATAAAATATTTATACTAGAATATACTACTATTATGTTTTTAAAAATTAAATAGGTATGTAAAGCTCAGAAAAAAAAATTAATTTTTTTTTTTTACCGTTAAACCAGTCTGGGCCGGGCCGATTAACCGTTTAACGGCACTATTCAACTAACGGGTTGTACTGGTCCGAGTAACCGATCTTTAAAACGTAAACGGAGCAACCCGCGCGGCCCCCTAACCCAGCCCAGCCCAGCTCACTTTAACCGGTCCGGGCCGATTCCAGTTTTAATCGGTCTGGGCCGGTCCGGAACCGGGCTGATCCGGCCCGTTTAACACCTGTAATCCATATAGACTCTTCTTAAGTTTGCATACAAGATTTTCTTTACCCCTTGTCTTGAAGCCCTCGGGTTGTTGCATATAAATCTCTTCTTCTAAGTCACCGTGAAGAAAAGCAGTCTTCACATCCATCTGCTCAATCTCCAAATCAAGACTAGCATTCAAACCAAGAACTGTCCGAATGGAGGATATTTTCACGACAACGGAAAATATTTCGTCAAAGTCAATACCTTTCCTTTGACCAAATCACTTGACAACTAATCTAGTTTTGTATCTAGGCTTCAAACTATGTTCTTCAACTTTAACTTTGAACACCCACTTGTTCTTCAAAGCTCTCATGCCCTTAGGCAATTTCACCAACTCATAAGTGTAGTTCTCATGCAGAGATTTCATCTCATCTTGCATGGATTCAATTCATTGATCCTTGTGCTCATCTTCTATGACCTCCGCATAACATTCTGGTTCTTCCCCATTAGTGAGTAATTCATACTCATTGGGTGAATAACGGGAGGAAGGAGCACGTGGCCTAGAAGACCTCATGAGGGGAATATCTAACTCGTCTACAGCTTCGTGAGTAGGAGTGTCTTCCTCATCAGCATTAGCATTGTTATCACCGTCACCATCAATATGCTGATCTGGAATATGGTTCTGGGCATCGCCATCATCATTGGGCCCATCAACGTCATCCGCATTTGTATGAGGAACTTGATCAAGATTAATTAAACCTTTAGAACTTGGAGATTTTAGCTTCTCCGCTTTGTTAATATCTTCAATGGTTTGATCTTCCACAAAGATAACATCACGGCTTCTCACGACCTTCTTATCAATTGGATCATATAGCATGTAACCAAATTCATCAAGGCCATAACCAATGAATATGCACTGCCTTGTCTTGGCAGTTAATTTTGACCTCTCATCTTTAGGCACATGTACAAAAGCTTTGCAACCAAATACTTTCAAGTGGTCATAGGAAACATACTTGCCATACCAAACTCTATTTGTAACATCACTTTGCAAAGCAACCGTAGGGGATAGATTAATAGCATGTGCGGCGGTCAACAAAACCTTACCCCAAAAGGAATTCGGCAATTTTGCTTCAGAAAGCAAACATCTGACTCTTTCCATCAAGGTCCTGTTCATCCTTTCTGCTAAACCATTAAGCTGAGGAGTCCTAGGAGGAGTCTTCTGGTGTCTGATACCCTGTTGCTTGCAGTATTCGTCAAACGGTCCACAATATTCACCACCATTATCAGTACGAATACACTTCATCTTCTTTCCAGTTTCTATTTCAACTGAAGCTTGAAACTGCTTAAAGACACCCAACACTTGGTCTTTAGTCTTCAAGATGTAGATCCAAAGTTTCCTTGAGCAATCATCAATAAAGGTAGCAAAATAAAGTGTATTACCCAGAGTCATTGTCTTCATTGGACCACATAATTCTGAATGCACCAACTCAAGCAAATCTGTCTTTCTTGAAGGAGGATGAGATTGGAAAGAAACTCTTTTTTGTTTTTCAGCCAAGCAGTGCTCACATTTTTCTAATTTTGCACTTTTAAAATTTGACAACAATTTCTTCTTGGCCAGAACATTTAGTCCTTTCTCGCTAATGTGGCTAAGCCTCTTATGCCATAATGTTGAAGAGTTATTGCTCTTAAAGGCATTCACCATATCAACACATGTAGAGGCCGTAGTCCAATATAGACCATGATGTTTTTCCCCATGAGCCACAATCATGGAACCCTTAGTGAGCTTCCATTTTCCAGCACCATTAGTACTAACATATCCCTCATCATCCAAAACACCAACAGAGATCAAGTTCAAACGAACATCAGGTGCATGCTTTACATTGTTTAACACTAGTTTAGTTCCAATACTAGTTTCTAAACAAATCGTTCCAACACCAACCACCCTAGATACAGTCTCATTACCCATACTCAAAGTTCCAAAGTCACCCTGAGTATAGGATGAGAAAAAATCCTTCCTTGATGTCACATGAGATGCGGCACCACTGTCATCCAGCTTGACTCATCACAGGTAATATTTATCAGATCCGCATCAAGGACAATAAAAAGATCTTCTGTAGTGACGGTGGCCACACGATTGCCATCTTCTTTATGTTCTTCCTTGTCTCTATTCTCCTTTTTCAAAATCCGACAGAACTTATTTGTGTGCCACTTCTTCCCGCAATGATAACACTTAATATCTTTAAGTCTGCTTTTAGATTTGTTTCTATTATGTTCTCTATTTTGAGAACCTCGATTCTTGATTCTCCCTCTAGAGTCAGTCACCAAGACATCTGATGAGGTGGAACCCTGAAATTTTCTTCTCATCTCTTCATTTAAAAGGCTTCTCTTGGAAATATCCATAGAGATCATACCATCCGAAGCAAAATTTGATAATGAAGTTCTAAGAACTTCTCAAGAATCTGGTAGGGAACCAAGTAGAAACAAGCCTTGAATTTCTTCATAAAATTTAATGCCCATAGCAGATAACTGGTTCATGATCCCCTGAAAATTATTCAGATGATCTGTTATCGCGGAACCATCGTGGTATTTTAAACCCAACATATGCTTTATCAGAAACATCTTGTTGTTTCCAATTTTTCGAGCATACAAACTTTCAAGGTGCTCCCATAGGGTCCGAGCATGTGTCTCCCAGAAATATGGTTCAAAATATTATCGTCAACCCACTGTCTAATAAAGCTGCAAACCTGCCTATGTATCAAGTTCCATTCTTCATCTGATTTATTATCAGGCTTTTTAGTGGTGAAGACAGGTTGAAAAAAATTCTTGACATAGAAAAAATCTTCCATTTTGCCCTTCCAAATGGCATAATTTGTGCCACTCAAAGTAACCATTCTACTAGTGTTAGCTTCCATCATTTATCACAAATACAAATATTATTTATTAGGAGACCAAAGTAATTCTTTTATAATGTGGAAGTTCAGACTATGCTGCAACCACAGAGCACACTCAGATAGAACCTTGACTCTGATACCACTTGTTGAGAATAAACGTAGACCCGCAAAAGTGATATTTATAGTATTAGTGATAAACGTGGACCACTAAGTTATAGTTATATCAGCAAGAATAAAAATGCAACAATAATGACACCAAGATTTTACGTGGAAACCCTTCTGAATAAGGAAAAAACCACGGACAAGAAGAGCGACTGATATCACTATAGCGAGGAATTTTACACAATGTAGTAACGAGTACAAATACTCCTAAGATCACTACACCCTCAAAAAGTAAAAATACTCTTTTGTTTTTTCCACCTCACTACAATATCTCTCACACTCTATTTTTCTTCACACACTATTTTCTTATAGTCTATGGAATACCTTGCGCTCTCTCTCACTCAGATGTATTGTCTGAGATTTTGGTGTGTAGAAATGAGAGTTGGAGCTCTCATTTTATAGCCAAAACGTCACTCTCTAAAGCCTATAATATTTGACAATTTGCACACACTTTTCACAATTTCAACAAGGTTGGCTACCAAACCAAACCAAGTTAACAAGGTTGGCTACCAAACCATATCAATTCAATAAGGTTGGCTACCAAACCAAAGAAACTTTCATTAGGCATATGCCTATTGCTTTGACTTTTGAACGAGATGGACATCATCACAAGATTCAATAAATTCATAACTTCTTTAGTGACATAGTTAAACTTATAACAACATTTGCTAAGGGAAAAAAAAAAGAGACTATGAGTAGACAATGTATTTACATGCAAGCTAAAATAGAACAAATATAACTAAAAAAATAGTTAATTAAGAGGTCGACCAAAAGTATAGAAAATTTGAGGCGCTCAAACGTGGATCACAGATTTTAACCATCAAGAAGTGAGTTAGAATAAGAGATTAAGCAAATAAAATGGGTTGATTTGCACAAATAGTAACTTATGTGGTCTTGTATTTAGAAGTTGGCTACTTTTTAAAATTAGATAAGTTGCCTAAAGTCTAAAAGTGGTCACATGATCCAAACGTTAAAATGGTCTAATTTTAAAAGCAAGTGACTAATTTTGTAAATACAAGGCCACAAAAGTAGCCACAACGGGTTTTCTCCTTTTTGGCATTAAAAATTACACGGGACGCCTTATTTGGTCGCCCCCATTTAACCTATCCCTATTTTTTTTTAAGTTTTATTTTGTACCCACTTTTTGTAAAAATTGCACGAATAGGGCGCCCCTTTTTAACCTGTAACCGCTTTGTCTTTTTGTTTGCATTCGTACCCACTTTTTAAAAAACTTCAGCTTCCCTTTATAACTGACTGAAGTTTCCGGGTTACTAAACAAAACTTCAGCTCTAGAGCTGAAGTTTTTATTTTATAACTAGAGCAAAAGTTTCCAGGTTACTAAACAAAAACTTTTATAACTGGGAAACTTCAGCTCTAGCTGAAATTTTTATTTTATAACTGGCAAACTTCAGCTCTAGAGCTGAAATTTTTATTTTATAACTTGAAAACTTCAGCTCTAGAGCTGAAGTTTTACGGGTTACTAAACAAAAACTTCAGCTCTAGAGCTGAACTTCAGGCATGGCTACTAAAATGCTGAAGTTTTGTGTAATTGCATTTGCTACTTCAGCCCTGTGTGCTGAAGTTATGTGAAAAAGCAGGTACGATTGCAATTTTTTTTGTAAAGCGGGCACAGGTTAAAATGTGACATAAAAAGCGGGTATAGATGCAAATACCCCCTACTTTTTAAACAACTTCAGCCTCTTTTTCCTTTTCTTCTTCTTCTTCTTCTTCTTCTTCTTTCTTCTGCTACTGTTGGTGCTGCTATGAAACTTCAGTTCATGGAATGATTTCCATAAATATATTTATCAGAATATTTAAAAATAAATTATAAATAATTACGTAAGTTAGTAGACAATAACTTACGAAAATTACGTCCTGCTGTGCTACTACTTTTCTTAATTTCTTTTGAAAAATAAACCAACATTGAGTCAAATATTCTCTTATAGTGACGGAACGACATTCATTTTTGGTAAAGATATACGTTCAGATCTCAAGGTTGCTCGTAGACATGTATGACTCGTTCTTCCTGTATAATGAATCCAGTTCCCTTTTCCTATCAATGAATTTACTTACATGCCGTCTGTGTCTTCTCAATGCAGATTGGATATTGTCCTCAGTTTGATGCTTTACTAGAAATTAAAAAACTTCAGCTTATATAGTGGTGAAGTTTTTACAAATAAACTAAATAACTTTAGCATCTCTGCTGAAGTTTTTGAAAAAGCTTATCCAGGACAAAAAAACTTCATCTTATTTAGTGCTGAAGTTTTTATAAATGAACTAAATAATTTCAGCATATTCTGCTGAAGTTTTTGAAAAAGCTTAATGACAAAACTAATGAATTCAGGTCAAAAAAATTTCAGCTTATTTAATGCTATTACAAACAAAAACTTCAGCAAATAGAGAACAAAACTTCAGCTATTATGCTTAAGTTCAACAATTACAAACAAAAACTTCAGCACACTTGCTACTTCAGGCCCGTCTACTAGAATGCTGAAGTTTTGCGTGATTACCTTTGATACTTCAGCCCTGTATGCTGAAGTTACGCAAAAAAGCGGGTTGTTTTGCAATTTTTTTTTACAAAACGTGCACAGGTTAAAACGTGACCCTAAAAACGGGTATAGATGTGAATCCCCCTTTTTGGAAGGGGAATTGGGCTTTTGGCCCTTCTTTGAAAAAACAAATTCACGGTCCTAAGCTGTGCAAAGGAGCAGGAAAAAAATTAGAAGAATTACTCCAAATAGTCGTCCAACTAACTGCTTACACTAAAAATAAATATATAATATATGTATAATTTATATATATTATATGTGTATAATTATGTATAATCAATTATTGAATGACATGAAATGGTCTTATCACTTGCTTTCAACCACGTACTGATAGGCACAAAAAAATCATCTAATTTTTATAAACTTTTTCATAAAATTACATACCTAATACAATTGTTTTAACCAACTTTACTTTACTTTATCACTAACTTGTTTGCTATGTTTTAAAGAATTTGTAACATTGTATTTCTTGTGGAAGCTAAGGCTGCATTCCCAAAAAATAATATTTGTGAGGTTGTTATATATTTAACGGAAAAGGCATAAAAATGCCACTCAACTTTTAGAAATGGTTTATCCATGCAATCCGTTAAAAAAATGTTATTTCCATGTCACTGCCGTTAAATAAATGGCTCATTTATGCCATTATTGACTAACGACTCAATTTTTATTTGGCTCATCCATGTCACTGCAGTTAATCAATAATGGCATGGATGGACCATTTCTTTAAACACAGTGACATGAAATGAACATTATTTTGACGAATGGCATAAATAGACCATCTCTGAAAGTTAAGTGACATTTTTATGCCTTTTCCGTATATTAAACTATATATTTTTCAAATCTAAAAAAATCAATAATTCCTTTCTCACGTTTCCGAAAGTGAAACACTTCTAGATCTGAATTATTATATTATTTATATAGCTAACTTGTTTGAAACCATTAGATCTTACATGCAACTGTGAGATTGGAACACCCTATCTAAAGTAAAGTGTTAAGTTTTTCTTCTTTTGATAATTGTAGGTTTTTTCCCTCAACTTTTTCCTAAAAGTGAGGACAGAGTTGTCTAAACACAAAAAAGAATACCATCGTGCGATCCACCATTTTTCTTTACAAGTATAAACACGGGTTTGAGGTTTCCAAATTAAAATTCGCTATTCTTGAAGAAAAAACATGATCACACCGAACTATGCCTTACAAAAAGGACTAAGCGGTCGTTGCAAATATAATCTGATTTACAAGTCCGGAGTCGAATCTCACAGAGAACTTAGGCTTAGATAAAGCCGTTCAATATTGCTAAGAAACACAAGTCCAAACAATTTCCTAGTTATAAAGATTACAATATTTATTTTTATCTGATTAACTAATAAATACTAGAAACCAGTTAGGGGCGACCCGGCCAATTTTGTGGCCTAAAGCCAAACTTTATGAGGGCCTTAGTTTTTAATTTTTATTATTTTTTATTTGAAATCTATTTTTTTTTTTAGTTTTTCTTAGATACAAAGTTATAAATAATTTTCTTACCAAGAATAACTCCTAATAAGTATTTCTCAATTGACAATATAACTAATCTATTTAACCTTTCTCGTGACATTATTTAACCTTGAAGCAAGAAATCAAACTTTTTTACTTTACAGAACTCTTTTTTAAACTTATACATATATTAAGTGTAATAAAAAATGAGGCCCCCTCAAATATGGGGCCTAAAGCGGTTGCTTTACTTGCTTTATGGACGGGCCAACCCTGAAACCAGTAAAACTATCAATTAACAAGGATAAGGATTGGAGACAAGATTAAGGAGGTCTAGATTTATGATTTCCCATATTGCCGGAATCCTTAATTTCCGCTACGTTTTCTACAAATTTGCCTAAGTCTTCTCTTCCGATCATGAGCCCTCTAAGTGTTGTAACTCTCTCCCGAGTAACTATCACAATTTACTAGACATATTCTCCCGAATTACTCTAGTTGGCATTAGTACGGCTCACTCGGATCACACCAAGGTTTCGTTATCCCTAATTCCACCTTTAAACCCTCTGTGTCGATCCCTCATATATGTTAGGAGTGATGTTGTTTAACAACTACCTAAATATGCACTCTCCCGAGTAATATACACTAAATAGGCACAGTCGATTGAGAGCTCGTCAACCAACCACAATAATAATGTAGTTGAACAAATAGAGAAATACTACTTCAAATCTATATTAACGTAATAGGAAAATCATCCTCCAATAGGTTCCATCAAAACCTTAAATAACAAATTAGCTATTCATAATAGTATGCATAACTACCATACTAGAAATTCGCATCATTATGTTCGATAAAAGGAATGAGGGAAGCTCTGATAGAAAAATATTGAAAAGGAAGTGAAAAAGATGAACCTGTTCAATAACCAATAATGGAAATAGGAAGAAGGAAGTTAAAAACTCGTAGAAGAATTCTCTGCCTTGCTCCTAGCGTGTTCTTGCCTCCTTAGGTCGGATCCCCGGTCTAATGTCGGTCTGTCTGTCCAATCCCCCCGTCAAAAGTGGCATTTTAGGTCTATTTATATGTGTAGGAAAAGACCTAAACGTATGGGCCAAGTCCTAGTCAAACTAGGAGACGAAATAAGCCTTCAAAGCTATGAATGTGCGTGCCCCAGACCTGGCCTCGCGAGGTCTATCGCCAGCTTGAGCTCGCCCCAGGCCTGGCGTCGCCATCTCCAATGCGAGCTAAAGGCCTGACGTCGCCAAGTATAAAACCTGCTATAGGCCTAGCTTCGCCGACTTTCTCCTTTTCACTGTTCTCGAGCACGCTTTCAACGTTCAAGTATCCCCTTTTCTCTACTTCATGTCCAATGCACCTAGACATAAAATAGACTCAATTAACGCACAAATAAAGTGTAAAATATCATTAAAGCATATAAAATGCAAGACAAATAATGTTCGAAACTATAAAATTATAGACACACATCACAACACATTAGTCAAGAGATTAAAATTCTGTTTGGTTTAACAAATTAAAAATAACCGATAAGTATTAAGTGTTGAATTTTTTTTTAAGCGCTCACATAATCACGTGTTTGGATATAACTACTAAAACAAATGATAAGTGAGTGTGTTTGTTAACAAATTTCTAATTAGAAAAAAGTATCCTTAAATGAAAAGATGGAGGAGTAAGGGTTTTATTTTGCTAAGAATTTTATTATAAGAAGATATAAGAGATAAAAATAAAATAAAAATTGTCACACCAAAAGTACTCGAATTAAATTTTTTTTGGCAGTAACCAACGGGGCAATTGCATCTATACCCGTTTTTTGTGCCACATTTTAACCTATGCCCGCTTTGCAAAAAAAAATTGCAAGCGTACCCGCTTTTTCGCATAACTTCAGCACACGGGGCTGAAGTAGCAAAGACAATCACACAAAACTTCAGCATTTTAGTAGCCGGGCCTGAAGTTCA
>MU748982.1:42049-61040 GCA_026770625.1 Nicotiana glauca
ACAGAACCTTGACTCAGTTACCAAGATAAATCTTTTCTGATGTGGAAGATCAGACTACGCTGCAACCACAGAGCATACCGAGATAATACCTTGGCTCTGATACCAATTGTTGCGGAAGCCAAATGTATATAGTGTGAATAAGTCACAACTACTATACCAAAAAATTATGACAGCCACCAAATAATAAATAAGACAATAAAGCGATAATAAAAGGAACACCAGAAATAATACTAAAGAGAGAAAATACAAATGCCTTAAGAAGATAAGAAGGCAAATGAGAGGTGTGTTTAATTCTAAACATTAGGCCTTCTTTTATAGGGGGAAAATCCCCCCAACTTAAGTCTCCCACCGATGTGGGATTACTGTATTTGCCAAATTCAACAAAAAGGACAAAGAACTGATAATTTGGTTGAAAAACTAAGGCTAGAAACTCAGATGGTCCGAGTTTCAACTGTTGGTATAGCCAAACCTATAGAAACAGAGCAAACAAAAAGCTTAATATTGTTTAACTAACCCATCCCGAATATGTGGAGTGGGATATTTTTGGAGAGCCTTAATTTAAATTCCAAATAAGTTTATTTAAACCAACCAAACACAGAAAAATTAGAAAATATAATTTTCTTGCTACCAAACACGCCCTTTTGTTCCTTCTCTAATCTCGTAGAGTACTATATTTTGCTTACGGAGAGTGCGAAAAATATTTATAAAATGAATTCACAAAAGTAAATCATTACTAGGAGTCTATATTATGTTCTATAGATTAGTAACTTAAAGAAAAGAGTGATTTTGTAAAGTCCTTGGTAACTATTATGTGTGTTTACTTTACACAGTGTAAAAACATTTACATCCTCAATTATGAGAATTATAATTGAACCTATTATTAACCACTCGAACCATATATAAACGTGTAAGGGGAAAAAATCACGAAAAACTTTAATACACTACTTGTTTGGCTCAAAAGTTAAAAGTGTACTTTTTAAGCTAGAAAACAATAAAAAATGTAAGAGGGTAAATCGTAATCAAATATAATATGTCTAGAGATGTAAGAATGACAACTATGCTGTGGATCTAATACTATAAGATGATATTATGAACTCAAGAAAAAATATTCGTCAGGAGTAAGAGATAGAGAGAGAATAAAAGAGAACGAGAGAGTTGTATTCTTCAATAATTCTCCTTTTTTCTTTACAATGGGAAGACCCTCTTTATATAAGAAGGGGCCTTCCTTAAAATAATAATAAAAATATCAAACGTGGTCGACGTCCTCCTAGCGAGGAAGCCTGGTTCTAAATGGCGTCGCCTCTGCCTTCACGTCCGAGTCGTGCCCTTACTGTAGCAGATATACGCTTACTGGCGTACCCTTTGGCGTAGAGGCATATAAGGCCAAATTTGACCCCATGAACTACTGTACTTTAATTTACTGATTCTAAATTCTCAACTCATATATTCACAGGCTTACATGAAACCCTTAGAAAAATCACTATCTCTGTTTAACTTTATATGAAACAGTTAGCAGAAAAATACAAAGAAAGAGAAAACACACTTCACATTCTCTTAACACTCCATGAGCAATACATTTCTTATGCTACTGAAATGAATAAAGAATAAAACCAACATAACACTCAAATCTACTCCAGAGAGTGAAGTGCTATGGTAAAGCAATTAAGTTTTTTGCAATTTCTCTTTCTTAAGAGCAATGAACTTAGCTGCTAATTCATCATAATCAGGGAGCTTAGGATGAACATGACTACTCAAAGATGACACTATTCCAGGCTCTTGAAATGGAAATGTATTTGATCGAAGGAAGTTGTTCGCGACATTATCTTTAGGCCTTTCAGTTGGCATAGTAATTGTCCTCAAATAAGGCTGCTGATTTTCTTTTCTTGATCTTGGATCAGTCATTTCTGTTGATGATGAGAAAGTAAAGGCACAACATTCTTGACTTTCCAATAACTCAGCATGATCAGAATTTTCCAAATGATCCTTTATAGCAATAAATCTTTTCTTTTGCATTGGAAAAGTATTCATATTCGTATCGATATCTATCTCTAACATTAAGGGAAAGAGAGGTACTTTGAATATGAATAGCCTCTGATCTTGGTAATTCAGATCTTTGCTGAGAACAGACTCAAATTCCTCAATATCATCCAAGTATATCATCTCCTTGACTAATTGAGCTGAACTTTCGATATCTCTTCTCCTTGTCTTCTGCCCCAAAGTAAAGCAAGAATCCCTTTTTATTACAGACTCAGGACTAGAAATTGCAGATTGGAACGACATACTACACCGGGCAGAACTTGAAACTTTTTCTTGCTCATTATTTAGCATCTCATGCTGTGATTCATTTCTGTATTCAAGAAGCAAAGGTCCTTGTCGAAAGCAAGTCCTTGCTATTTCATCCACCAATCTGTATTTCACTTCATTTGAGACAGACTTTCTGCACAGGTTCTCTTTTATCTGTAACCAAAGAATAACTAAAGTTTATAATGTTTTGACCTTATTTAACTCTTTAGTTTGCAAGATATTAACCGTTTGTAAAATGTGGACATGCAAACCTGATGATTCACAAGATTCCCATGAAGTAATTCAAGGGCAGATGTTTCAAATTTCTTCCCATATCGCTTCCCAAATAGCTTCCTGATCACTAAAAGTTCTGGTAAATCACCAATTCTTGCTGATGCATATATGAGACTTGACACTGCTTCTTTTATGTCATTTGGACAGTCCCTAAACCAAAATAGAGATGTCAAAAAGTAGTTGAGTTTAACTTTTATACAACACCAGTGTAAAAGATTGTCCATATGTAGGATTAATAACCTGAAGAATATGGTATCTTATTTACCATAACAAGTTAAAATACAATACAGAAGTTATTTACGGTGCCAATGTACATAAGTTAAATCCAAATTAATTAGAAATCCAAGAATTGAGTCATACTTGAAAGCTATTAGTTACTTACTTAAGTCTGCGGATATATGGAAAGTTAAGGAGGATAAATTCACAGAAATTCTCCAATAAGTCATACACTAGCAACATATTTTCATCCATATAAAGCTGCTCAACCTGAAAATATGAGAAAACAACACAACAGTCATCAATTCTGCAAGTTTTATATAGACAGGAATTCTACAGGCTAAAGCAAATGGCAGAAAATTTTTCTATCTAAAGTCCAAACCACAAGTAAATTTTGTTAAAAATACATAGCTCGATCGTACCCTGTCAAAGACAATTTGGTAATGCCCATGTCTAAGTAGCTCCCCTAAATCATCCCTCGACTGTCTGATAATGCAACTTCTCTTGTTTTTCACCAGCTTAAGCCGGCACTTAACCCTCTTAATCAAATTTTTACTGCCAAATAAAAATAACAAATGCAGTAACATTAGCTTAATTTATCTCATGTCTTTGGCATCAAGAACAGAAGAAGAAAAAGCAGTTATACCAACCATTTAGTAGCTTTTCTCCACCCAAAAAGTATATAAAACATGACAACAAAAGTTCCAAGAAAAGAAGTTGATGACCAATGCACTGTTCTTTAAATGTACAAATAACCTTAAATGGCAAAGAAAATGAAATTGAGAGGCTCCACTGTGTGTTTTCTGTGATTATAGCAGCTAAAAGAGAAAGTAAAGGAAAGAATAAGATTTTTGGGGTCACGAGGAATAGGATGATGAAATAAACTTGGTAATTTTTTTAATAATATTGGGTGATTAATTTAGTAAAAAGGGGATAATTGAAATTAATGAACAAGATGAGAAGCAGCTTTTTATATATAATGTTTGGAAACTGCTCCACTATGCGCACAACTATTAGACCATATCCCATGAATTATATCACGTTCATCAATTTTTTTCCCGCTATTTTATTTCCCAATATTCTGACCGATTATTTTCTCCCTAATTTCATATTGTATTATTCCTTGTTTCAGCTTTTCTTTAGTCACCCAGAATTTTTTTATTTTTTTTTTATAAAAAATTTTGCAACTAACACGAGATTATTTTTTTTTATATTCAGTCTCAAACAATTCTTGAATTTTCGAGAATGATATTTAATCTTCAATTAAGTAGAAGGTTAAATTTAAATAATTTTTATGGGTTTTTGTTATATTTGGTGACAAATGACAAAGTAAAGATTTTTTTACAACAATTAGTATATTTTGACATGTGATAATATATTAGTTATAAAGTAATATTTACCATAGTTATTTATTCTTTCTTTTAGCATCATAGCTACTCCTTCATTCCCGTTTCTATGAAGTTTTTCATTTTTCGAGAATTAATTTGACTAATTTTTGAAGCTAAATCAGATTAGATTAACTCAATATTTTTAAGTTATAATTTAGATATACAAAAACTATACGAAAAGTATTACAAGTAGGGACATATGTAGCATTAGATCACGGGTTCAACTGAATCCATAATTTTTTATGCGTAACATAAATTTATATGTAAAATTCTACTAAAATTGAAACAAACAGTAGATTTGAACTCATAGATTTAAAAATATAATGAATTAAATGCTAAAAATCATAAATGTGGAACCCCTAAAATTTAGATCGTGAATCCGCTTCTGATTACAAGTTCCATGATGAAAAAATACATTTTAAAATGATGGCCAAAGTTTACATAGTTTAAATTCAAAAAGCAAAAACGTTCACATAAACGGAAACGACAAAATATTATTACTTGTAATTATGTTATAAATGATCAAATATATAATTATTGCGTGGAACTTAAAATCCAATTTCTAAATATCTAATGCATCCGCATGATCATCGCGTTATCATTTGCTCATGTTTTGTTTAATTGCACTTCCTTAAAATACACGCTCTGATTTTTTATCTGGAAATACAGTTATTTGGATGGTCTTGTTGGGGTCAAAGGAACAGTTCACCAGTCAAATCCTTTTGGAGAAGGCCGAAATAAGTACACCTTCCCTCTCTCAAATTATGTGATAATAAATCCAGTTAGATCAACTCAATATTTTTAAAATTAGAATTTAGATACATAAAAATTAGAAATAAAACTACTACATGTTGCAATTATCTTATATTTGGTGCGATGGAAAAAATTAAAATACTAATCAAAACTTACTTAATCTAAACTTTGAAAAGCAAAAAAGTCATAAATTAATATTATGGATAAGCTGGGAACGTGAGAGAGGAAAGTGGGGCTGTTATCTAGGCATGAAGCTGAAAACTAGACATAATGATGGTCACCAGTGGCATTAAAAGGTTAGATTCTTTTTACCTTTGTACTTTATGAGTACTAAATTATTTCTTTTGCAGATAACTATAGGATGGTAATCATAATTATTCCTAAATTATGCTCTAATCCGACCACATTAACTATGTTTCTTGGAAACTAAATTAAGTATTCCATTACCTTTAGGGACATAGAGCGAGAAAAGTTTCTAATGTTCAGCTTGCTGAAAATGTGACAGAACCACTTAATTTGATCTTAACTTAAGGACTTTGCCCCGGAGAAGCTTTTAACTTCCTCATTAAGTTGAAAGATTCAATAACTGTGAATTCTGTTTAAACGTTTAGACCCCTACTCTATCATTTAAAAGGAGTTAATCTCACATTTTCCCGCAAGAGGCTGCAAAATTAACCCATTTAACCGGTCCAATTCACCCAAGTTTAAAGAGGTTGGATTATGATCCGTCTGATTTGTTGACTTGATCCAATAAGTTGAACCAAGACCGTTAAAATAGCACGGTTTAGTCAATTTTCGGACCGCTCATTCAAAAATAGACAGCATTTGCCAAGTCAATGAAAAATAACTATTATTTTGCTGCAATAAAGACAGGTCCAGCATAATATACTGGAGTTCGGTGCACCTATGAATGAACTTCCAGCATATTATGCTGGACCGGTATATTATACTGGAACTTCAGAATATTAGACTGGAGTTCCAGTATAATATACTCGAACTCCAGTATATTATGCTGGAATATTATTTCGGATTTTAAACATTGTTTTCGTTCAAATTTATCTTTATATGAAAAGTGGCTAAATTTCGATTACATTGAAACTGTGGTGTGACGACCCAAAGCGTCATCACCGTATTTCTCCCTTTTTCCGTGCTTCCGAGGCCTTGAAAACCTCACTTTTGGTTGCCTCAATTTGCGTGTACAGTCCGGGCGCGAAGCCAGAAGTTTTTATGTTAAAATATGTGAATTCAGTGAAAAATTTGAAGAATTATGATATTAATATTGATATAATTGACTTTGGTCAATATTTTGAGTAAACGGACCCGGACCCATGATGTGATGGTCCCGGGAGGTCCGTAGAAAAATATGGGACTCGGGCATGTGCCCGGAGTCGAAATCCGAGGTCCAGAACCCCGGTAAAAGAATTTTTCTGTTAAATTATTTTCTGAAATTATTAAGGAAAAATAGAAATAAAAATGAGCTAGAAAATATAGGTATCGGGCTCGTATTTTGGTTCTGACGCCCGGTACAGTTCTTAAATATGCATTAAGCGCTTTCTGTGAAATTTGATCGAAATCGGACATCGTTTGACGTGTTTCGGACTAAAAATGGAAAATTTGGAAGTTATGAACTTTGAAATGAAAATTATGAGTTTTGGGGGTTGATTCTTTGATTTTGATATTATTTTAGCAATTTGATCGCTCGAGCAAGTTCGTAGGATGTTATTGAGTTAATGTGTGTGTTTGGTTAGGATCCCCGAGGGCTCGAGAGTATTTCGTAGGTGGTTCGGGGTGGTTTTGGCCTTAGAGGATGTTGCAGATTTTCTGCTGTCAGTGCCCAGGTATTTTCTTCTATGCGATCGCATAGGCTAGGCCGTGTTCGCATAGAGCAAGGTGCAGAGTTCAGAAGTCCATCTATGCGATCATATTCTCCCTACGCGATCGCATAGTGCAAAGTCAGCCCCCTTTTCTTTCCTTCTATGCGTTCGCATCTTACTCCCTGCGATCGCAGAGCACTGTCCCCTCTACTCTATGCGATCACATTCCTTCCCCCGCGATCGCATAGAGCATTTTTGCCCAGTTATTTTAATGTGTAAAAACAGAACAATACCCACGGGATTTTTCATTCAAAACACACGAGCTCCTCCCTTAAACACTCCATAGGCGATTTTCAAGCTCCTTTTCCTCCATAGCTTGCTAGGTAAGTGTTCTTAACTTCATTCTCTCTTAATTTCTTCATCTAATCACTAAGTTCCTAGCCCTAAATCATGAATTCAAGGTATAAATTAAGGGTTATGGGTAGAACTAGGGCTTTGGGAATTTTGGGTGATTCAACCTCAATTTGAGGTCGAATCTTAAAATAAATTATATATTTGAACTCGTGGGGTTATGGGTGATTGGAATTTGGTCCGAGCCTCGAGTTTGGACCATATGGGTCCGATGTCGGATTTTGCTATTTTTGGAAGAATGATGGGAATTATATTTCTAGACTATGGGATTATGTTTTTGATCTCTTATTGATACTATTGAATCGAATTATGGCTAGATATCGTTGTTTCGGAGTTGGATTCTAGAGAAAAGGCGGTGTTAGAGGCTTGATTGCTATTTTCGGACCGAGGTAAGTGTTTGATCTAACTTTGGCTTGAGGAAATAGGATTAGAGTATTACAAATTATTATTTGCTAAATGATCGAGTGCGGTGTATAGGCGTGGTGACGAGTGTCTATACACCGGAGTCTAGCATGACTGTGGNAATGATAAATGCTATTGAGTAGGAGATGAAAGTATTGAAAGGAGTTGCGATTAATCCCTTGCCGGAATGGTTTGAATATATTGAGTATTGCCCTTGTCGGTTTGTGAAAGTTGTTGTTATTGTTCCCTTGCCGGGACTTAGTGGTTATTTGTGTTATTCCCTTTCCGGGATAGTTCTTACTATTTGTTTATTCCTCTTGCCCGTTTGGTTATGACTGTTGTTTGGGTGAGGAAGAGTGATATTGCACGAAGGGTCATTCCGTGCTATTTTTTATTATATTTGCATGAAGGGTCATTCCGTGCTATTTTTTATTATATTGCACGAAGGGTCATTCCGTGCTATGTTTTGACTGCTTATGCACGAAGGAACATTCCGTGCTCTGATTTGACTAATATTGCATGAAGGGTCATTTCGTACCATGAAATGAGAGTTATGTGAGGGAAAGCACGAAGGGTGATGCTGTGCATTTTATTCGATCGTTTTGGGTGAGGATGAGAGTAAAAGCACGAAGGTTGATGCCGTGCAACTATTGATTTTCTTATGTTTTGGTAGTTATTATTGTGCCATGTCTCTTAATTACGCCGATAAATCTTATATTCAGATTGTACTCCCCCACTGCATGTTTCCCTCCCTTTAACTGCCTAGTTCGGTATTTCTTTTCCTTCTATTGTATATATATGTATATAGAATTGTACAAGTTGATTTGGTAGTCCTGTCTAGCCTCGTCACTACTTCGCCGGGGTTAGGCCAGGCACTTACCAGCACATGGGGTCGGTTGTGCTGATGCTACACTCTGTGCATTTCTTTGTGCACAGATCTAGGAGCAGCTTTTGGGCAGCAGCAGTAGGATTTTTATGTAGGAGATATCTTCAGTCCAGGGACTCTCGAGGTAGCCTAGCTGGCGTTCGCAGGCCGAAGTCCCTTTTATTTATTTGAGTTTGTTTTCATTGTTCCGAGACAGACAAACGTATTTTCTTTCATTCAGACTTGTATGCAGTACTCTTTAGTAGTCTGTGAGCTAGTGACACCAGATTTTGGGTAGCGATGTGTTATTAAATTCCGCATTTTTATATTATTTTGTTAAAACTTAAAGACTTCTGCATTCATTTAATTGTTTTCCAATATAATATATTATTGAGATTGGTTAGAGTATGTTTAACGTTTGGCTGGCCTAGCTCCGTTAGTAGGCGCCATCACGACGTCCGATGGTGGAAAATCCGGGTCGTGACATGTGGCTATTTTTGAATTACCACTTGTAAATATGGCTATTTTTGAATGTCAAGTTATTGGGTAAAAACAAGTCACTAGTAAGTTTGGCTACGCTATTAATATCAACTTATTTTGAGAAATATTTTTTCTCACAAGTACTTTTGATAAGAAGCAGTTTATGTTTGACAACTTAGTTTGAAAAGTACTTTTGAATAGTAATTAATGTTTGGACAAACTTTTAAAAAATGCTTCTAATAGCTTGTTTGGCCAGCTAAAAAAATCAACATTTTGAGAATGCTTTTTTCATAAGTACTTTTGGTGAGAAGCAGTTTCAGTTTGGCTAATTAATTTTAAAAGCACTTCTGAAAATCAATTAGTGTGTGACAATATAACGATCCAGCCGGTCATTTTGAGAAATAACGTCCTGATCCCTTATTAACTGCTTTCCCCGTATCTATTTCTGCTATTGTGACTTGCCGGGATGATTCGTTTGGAGTTTCAAAGTGTTTTGGGACACTTAATCCCTAAATGAGAGCTTAAGTCTTAGAATTTGGACCGTAGTTGGAATATTGTAAAGACAACTCCGGAATGGAATTTCATCGATTCCGTTAGCTCTGTTGGTGATTTTGGGATTAGGGGCGTATCCGGATTGTGTTTTGAAGGTCCGTAACTTATTTAGACTTAAAATGGCGAAAATCGAATTTTTTGAGTTTTGTGCCGGTAGTGCAATTTTTATATAGGGTTTGGAATCCGATTCCGGAAGTAGGAGTAGGTCCGTAGTGTGGGTTATGACTTGTGTGCAAAATTTAGGGTCAATCGAACGTGGTTTGATAGGTTTCGGCATCAGTTGTAAAAACTTTGAAGTTTCAAGTTTATTAAGTTTGGATTGGAGGGTGATTTGTGTTTTTAACATTGTTTGAGGTGATTTGAGGGCTCGACTAAGTTTGAATGGTATTTTAAGATTGGTTGTTATGTTTGGTTGAGGTCCCGGGGTTCTCGGGTGAGTTTTGGGTATTTAACAGATCAAATATTGAAGTTGAGTTGTTGCTGACGGGATCAATCATCTGGTGTTTTCGCACCTGCGGTGGAAGGTCCGTAGGTGCGTCCTCGCAGAAGCGAGGATGATATCGCAGATGCAACCCTGGTCTAGGTAGCCAGTGGTCGAAGGTGCGGTGAAGTCACTACAAAAGTGGACTCACACCTACGGATAGGGAATCACAAAAGCGGTAGCAGGTCGCAGAAGCGGACATCTTAGCCGCAGAAGCGCATTCGCAGATGCGTACGAAAGAAGCGTAGTGCCGACTTTGGAGTTTAATGAAAACTCATAGATGCGGAGTCCCTATCGCAGAAGAGGGACCACAGATGCGGTCCTGGGCCCACAAAAGCAAAAATCGATGGGCAGAAAAGGGGATTTTTGAGAGAATTTTAAGGAGAGCTATTGTGTAACTATTCCTAGCTCGATTTTGATCATATTGCATTAATATATTGTTGTATTCTTCATCTAATTAGGGGATTTGATTGAGGAAGTTAGGAAAATGGGGAAAAGTTCCCCAACCAAGAATCTGAATTTTGAGTGGGATTTAGGCGTTGGTTTTGGATTATTTTGATATGAGTGAACTCATGAGTGAATGGGTGCTCATAATTTGTGACTTTTACCCAATTCCGAGACGTGGGTCCGGGGAAAAATTTTGGGCATTTTTCTATTTTATTGTCATAGCTTTGATTTCATTAGCTAGATTAGTTGTTTGTAGCTATATTTACGTTATGTAATTGATTTTGCTAGATTTGGGCCATTCGGATCCGAATATTCATGGAAAGAGCATTATTACGTATTGATTTGAACTTGTTTCGAGGTAAGTAGCTTGCCTAACCTTGTGTGGGGGATCCCCCTTAGAATTTCGTACTGTTTGATATATGAGCGTCGTGTACGTGAGGTGACGAATACGTACACGGTCTATTTGTTGAAAACTCGCATTTTCATTAAGCAAATATCTATTTTCCTTTAATTGAGCAACAATAGCATATGTAACTATACTGTTTAGTTTAGGAAAGTATGCATAGGTGCCTTAGTTGCCTTAACTGCCTATGTGAACTCGGTCCAACATGTTTTAGTGAGATTTCCTGTTCTTCCTTGATTTGGACTTAGCCTAAATTGTGTGGTTTCTTGCTATAACTGTTATCTCTGTTTGGTTGAGCTGCATATTTACTTTGGAACTACGAAACGGTATTCCAGGAGAACCCGCTGTACTGCATGTTTACTTTGGGACTACGAAACGGTATTTTGGGAGATCTCCAGCACTGTATATTGACTTTGGGACTACGAAACGGTATTCTGAGAGACTCCCCTGCACATTTAAATTTTTAGGACTATAGGACGATATCCCGAGAGATCCCCTGTTGCTATAACTGTATTCTGAGTTGTTGGCTGTTATTAAATTTTATTCCTGTTAGATTTCCATACTTATTTTGCTGTAATACTTGTTTTATGTCTTATTTCATTATATTTATACCGGTAGGGCCCTGACCTGATCTCGTTACTACTAGATCGAGGTTAGGCTTGGCACTTAGTGGGTATCGTTGTGGTATACTCATGCCTTTTCTTGCACCATTTTTCGTGTGCAGATCTAGGTACCTCTTACCAGCCACATCACCAGTGAGGTGAGCCAACTATAGAGACTTTAAGGTATATTTGTCGCATCCGCAGACCTCGAAGTCCCTATCTATTTCACCCCATGTAAACCCCTCTTTGATTTCTTCTTTTATTAGACTCTGGAGTATGGGAGCACCGTTTCTTCCTTTAGCTTATGACTTATGACATTTTAGGTTTTGAGAGAATTTATGTACTGTTCGAAAGTGATTATTGTATATGTCAAGCGACATCTCATTTCCTTGTTTAAATTTACTTATTAGTCGATAGCTTTTAAATTTTCATTCCTTTTTCCGTAAATATTAGGATTACCTAGTCGTAGAGACTACGTACCGTCACGACGGTTCACGGAGGGAGAACTAAGGTCGTGACAACCAAGCTTTTAAAAACTGCTTCTAAGTATGTTTTTCTCAAAAATGCTTTTCAAACAGATATTTTTGGAGAGAAATTATTTTTTTCTGCTTCTCTAAAACTACTTCTGCATATCCTTAAAAGCCTTTTTTTTTTCAAAAGCTTGGCCAAACACTTTAGCTTTGAAAAAGAGCACTTTTTTTTACCAAAAAAAGTATTTTTTTTTTGAAAAAAAAAGTGCTTTTAGATTTGGAGAAGCTTGGCCAAATAGGCTATAAGTGTAGTTTCCTCAAAAGTGCTTTTCTAAAAAGTATTTTGGGAAAGAAGCTACTTTTTTCCTTCTAAAAGCTTGGCCAAACACCTTAATTTAAAAAAAAAAAAAATTCCCCAAAAAAACTTGGCCAAATAGCTTATAAGTCATGTAGCACAACGGGTCAATATGCAACCTAAACTCAAAAATATAGAGATAAACAAATTGGGGAACAAATATTATGTAAATTTGTAAGAACCTAAACATTTTTCTTATATATAAGAAAATAGCAAAATAAAAAGGAATAGAATTTGTGTCATGTTTGACGTGTTGAGTTATGACCTGTAATTTATCTTATCTTGACCCAAAGCAAGCTTTAGGTTGTTTGGTCCATGATATCCTCGTAATTTTTATAGCAAATTCATAAAACACGAGATTAATTGTTTTGAACTGAAAGAAGAGAGTAACAAGCCCTTATAGCTCAATTAATTAGTTAGAGTGCCCGCTTAGTTAATGAAGGTCTTGAGTTCGACTCTCAACAAGAAGATAGTGATACAGGTTATAGTGATACATGTTGTATTTGCTGTTTGAATGAATACAGTCTACACATGATATATACGCTGCACGTTTGACCACATGATAATTAGGCAAACTATAGTTAATAGGTTTTAAACTATAGTACTTTATGAAAATTCCTCATATTGTAACTAACAACAAAGGGTTTAACTCTTTTATACTTTCAACTTACAATATATTTTGGGATTAGGGAAATATTAATTCTTGACTCCCGGAATATATGGGGTGTCAGGACCGAAAAAGTCAGATGTCATGCGAAAGCTAGTAAAGCAACACTTGAACAACGATAAACCAAACAACAAAAGAGAAATATACCAAAAGAGACACAAACATTTAACGTAGTTCGGTCAATTGACGTACGTCCACGACAGAGATGAGCAATCCACTATATAAAAGAGAGTACAAAATATCGAGAGAACAACCTCACGAAGAGCCAAACACAAGTGGCATACTAACATTTGTCCCATAAAGTTCTCCCCCTAAATACGACTCTAAAATCCGTATGGCTACATTTGTGAATGTTACTGAATGAGAAGGAGGGATCCTCAATTTATAGAAGTCCAAACATTTTCCTACAAGAAAAAGAACTAGCCAAATATGAGAGATTTATAATTTCCTTCTAAAAGAAGGAAAAATTAATTATGGTAAATATGTCGCCCTTTCCTTTAACAGATAGGAAAACCAAATATGACAAGAAAATCATGACAACACCTAACAATTCTCTTCCTTGGCCTGAATTTTCTAACAAAATAAACTTGATCCACCTTCTTCGCATAATCTTCAACAGGTAGCATCTCCAAATCTCCACCGCAGAGTTTGTCTCAACGTGCGTAGCATTCCGATCAAATTTCTCAGACAAAAACTAGATTACCATCGATTAGGTTGCGACTTAAACTAAATCCGGTAAGATGAACCTGTCTTGAACTCGCTCTGATATCACTTGTTAGGACCGAAAAAGTCAGGTGTCATGCGGAAGCTAGTAAAGCAACACTTGAACAATGATAAACCAAACAACAAAAGAGAAATATACCAGAAGAGACACAAACATTTAATGTGGTTCGTTTAATTGACCTAAGTCCACGACGGAGATGATCAATCTACTATATAAAAGAGAGTACAAAATATCGAGAGAACAACCTCACGAAGAGGCAAACACAAGTGACACACTAACACTTGTCCCGTAAAGTTCTTCCCCTAAATACGACTCTGAAACCCCGTATGTTTACATTGTGAATGTTATTGAATGAGAAGAAGGGATCCTCAATTTATAGAATTCCAAACATTTTCCTATAAGAAAAAAAGACTAGCCAAATATGAGAGATTTATAATTTCCTTCTAAAAGAAGGAAAATCCAATTATGATAAATATATCGCCATTTTCTTTAACAGATGAAAAAATCAAATATGATAAGAAAATCAATAACACCTAACACGGGGAAGCGGCTAAAAAGTCAACAAAAGCTAGGTAGTTACGAACTTACGACCAAAAATTTTTTTTTTTTTTTTTTAACGGTTAACATCTTTTCCAACCTCAACTTGGCTTTCTCTAAAGTCATAGTCAAAGGTGTGCTCTTATGTTCATTTGATAGGGTACAACATCTTTCGTCATTTGCAACTGTCCCCCCTTTTTTTTTCTTTTTTTTTGCAACTTTCCAATTAATTATTTGATGCAGTAGAACGTATTTGAAGCAATAGCTTCCACCTCTGGATCTTTTTCTCCGGATCATTAAGGGTAAATTAGATAATTTAAAATTAATTATTTTTAAAAATAAATATTCATCATTCTCCTTTTAACGAACCAATAAAAAAAGTAGTCTCAATCAAATTGGAAAACTTTTGAATAGATTAATAAAAAAATTGTCTCAAGCAAATTGAAATAGACAGAGTAATTCACTATTAGAATTATGAAACCAGAGAATTAGATGGAGAAAATTGGATGTCAACGCCTTAAAATTCTCTTTCATTAGTCACATATAGTATCTTTTGATCCAAACATATTGTATTACATACGAAGTTTTCCTATTCCAACAATAAGAGCAAGAAATTAAATTAAGAAAGTAAAAAAAGAATAAATCCAAAGGGAAAGAAAAAAAAAAGATTAAAAAACAATTAATCAACAACACCTTATAACTCGAGCAGGAGAAGCTCTAGAAATTGCTGAGTTAGAAGTACAAGATTTCATAGTATGAGCCCTCATAAAAGACAAAACAGAAACCATTGCAGATTTCATTTTGACAACAAATTTCTTCAATTTCTTATTCCTCAAATTTTCCGACGATTCCAATTTATAACTTTGCAAAAATATATGCCTTTTCCTTGCCCTTTCCCTTCTGTAACTAAATGAACTCAACATAATTGGACTTCTCAGATGTCTTCGACTTTTGTGTAATTTCATAATTGTTCTCTGACCATTATGAAAACTATTTTCATCGCCCCTAAAACCAACTTCTCTTCGTGTTGGAGCTTCGTCATAGCTTTTTGGTTGATCCAACGGCTCGTACCTATCGAGCCTTCTGCTCAATCGCAACGGGGTGTTCAGTACTAGACTGGTCATAGCTCTCACCTTTGTGCTGAAAAAAACTCTTTGGTATTGAGAGCTTTTAGTTGGAGAGTTGAAGTGCAGCTAGGAATGAATATATACTGGTCTTGTAACAATGTAGTTAATTTAATTTTTAAATTATTATTGATCTATAGAAACGTGTTAATCTAGGTAATTTGACTGTGCTTATAAATATCGTAACGATTTTCGTTCTTGGTAGGCGGGAAATCTTGAGTATATTAAGTGATTTTCACTGTAGTATTAAAACTGCTATAGTCAAAGTCGAGAAGATATCGTTTTCAGAGCATTCACGCCTAGTTGGGGATTTAGGAAAACTATAAATGGACGGCCGTGATGAACTGATCTATTGTTTTCCCGATAAGAAATTGGCTCAATTAAGAAAGGAAATAAGGGAGAAACTTCTTTCAAGCAGCCAATATTTGAGTATTTGACTAGAAGATTTGGTCATATCATTCCCTCTTCTGGAAACTAATAGCTAGTTTAGAGTTTTGTTATATGTTCTATTGTATCATATTGCTACTTTAAATATAATATTTATTTTGATTGGTACTTAAATTTTATTATATCTTATCGATTAAATCTATCGTTACGTAATGACAAAAAATGTCATTTTATGGAACGACTGACTTGGTCTGGTTATGTTGGTTCCTTATTTTTCTCTCATCTTGTCCTTTTTTATTATCAGATAATTCTATTTTACCATTTTCCATACCTTTTTATATAATATTACCTCGTACCTTACTTTTTTATTTTATAATATTACAGGTTTATTTTTTATATTGTTGGTGCATGATATTATAAAATGATGACAAACAATACTATTGAGATATAGTTAGTTAGTTAAAAGATAAATTAATTGTAATATGCTGAGTCAGCATGCAGTTATATCTTTTATATTGTAGATACTTAAATTTTCCAAATACACACGTATACATATATACACATGGCAATAATGAGAATGACAGTAGAGTTGCATTTTACAATTTCTCTTCATTTTCTTTGCTCTCATGTATTTTCTCTACTCAGAACATTCTAGAACCTCCATTGGAGCTCTTCTATGAGCTACATTCCTTCTTCAATGTGATAATCCCAATATGTATCAGAGCCAACTAAACACGTTTGCTCGAAATTGCCGGATTTTTTATATCTCAAGACCTCTCTTTCCCCGTCATCTGCTAGGGTTTGTTTTCGCGACTCCGATCAGCAATTTCTGAACAAAGTGAAGATATCTTCTACAAAATCGGTCTGTCTATTTAATAAATCGTTTGGAACAATTCGTCAATTTCATCGCTTAGAGCTTTTTCCATGGTCGTCGATCAAACAGAAGAACCTCACCCCAATACAAGCAGAAAAGATCAACCAGTCATCGATGCGAGCATTCCTCTATACATTTATTCTTCGGATAATCCCGGAATGCCGCTAGTGCCAGTTTCATTTGACGGAATTGGGTATAGGTCATGGAGAAGGAGCATATTGGGAGCCCTATCAGTCAAAAATAAATTAGGGTTCGTAAATGGAGATTGCAGGAAACCTGCCCCTAAATTCACCTTAATTTCATCAATGGGAGAGATGCGACGACATGGTAACTTCCTGGATTCTTAATTCCCTCGTAAAGGAGATTTCTATCAGTGTTGAGCATGTCAATGATTCAGTAGAGCTATAGAGGAAACTGAAAGATCGATATGATCAAAGAAATAGTGGGAAGCTGTATCAGAGCCAAAAGGAGATTAATGATCTTATTCAAGGCTCCTTGGACATCACTGCCTATTACACACGAATAAAAAGGTTATGGGAAGAACTGAGCAATCTGAGTGCCAAATCTCAGTGCACGTGTGGATCAAAGGAAACTATGTTTAAGGCAGAACAGGATAGATGACTTATTCAATTTCTAATGGGCTTAAATGAAGTCTATACAACAATGCGAGGAAGTATCTTGATGGTGAAACCTCTACCATCATTGATACAACTTTTCTCCCAGTTAGTACAAGAGGAAAAGTAGAGGGAATTCAGACCAAACAATCAGCTGAACCTCGAGTCCACTTTACTATATGTGAATGTTGCACATTCACAACACCAACATCCCTTTGGAGTTAGGAATTTCAAAACACATTACACTGATAATAATATGGGTCGACCATTCTACGACTATTGTAAAAGGCCAGGTCATACAAAAGACAAATGCAACAAGCTACACGGGTATCTATAACAATTCATACAACAATCGAAACTTAAATCGTACCAACACTCAACAATTCAACCAAGGTAATAACTCGAGTTAGACTCAAGGTCACACATTCAGTAGAGGAAAAGGAGCTATGGCAAACGTACATGGAGTTCCAGCTGATCTGCTCCACGAGAAGGAAGATGATCCAACACTGCATGATGCGAATCAAAATATCAGCTTGACAAAAGAATAATACGGGCAGATAATGAATTTGCTGCAATAATTCCAGATAGAAGGATCTCCCAGCAATGCCAATGTCACCAGTGGTGCTGTCAACTTTGCATGTATTATAGTCTGCACTTCTTCTATTGACTTTGACAAACCATCATGAAAATGTTTCGAATTTAAGACTCACCTTTGAATCATAGACTCATGAGCTTCTAACCATATGTCATTCAATAAAACTACACTTAGTAATATCACAACACTACCATACTCTCTAGCAAATGGATATATAGTAGTGCTTGAGTTTGGAGATGTGATACTCCGTTCTGAAATTACTCTACACAAAGTCCATTATGTTCCATCCTTTAAGTACAACCTGATTTCTGTCCGTTCTCTTACAATATATCTCAAGTGTATTATATTCTTTACTGATGCAGTGTGTGTTAGAGGCCCCTTCATTGAAAAGGCCTCAGGTGATTGGTAGTAGCAAGGAAGGATTATACTACCTGTGTTTCAGGTGTTTGAAGGGTAAAAATATTGTTTCAAATGCTAATGTGTCAATTTCTTGCTGTAACTGTTCTTTTTTTAGTAGTGTAAATAGTGGAGTCTTCAGAAGTCATGCTTATTCACATCCTCATTCAGCAAATGTAAATACTTCTATTCACAATAATAAGTCTTCAAATGTGTTAGATAAATATGATGTAAATGTCTTGTGACATAATAGGCTTGGCCATCTCCCCTTTGTAAAAATGAGAGGAACATCCTCCATATCTCTGAACTTCTCACATAAACAATCCTTCATTTGTTCTATTTGCCTCATGGCTAGACAAGTCAGACTTTCATTTTTACAAAGAACTAGTACCTATACTCAAACTTTCCAATTACTACATGTTGACATATGGGGCCCCTACCATGTTACTACACATGATAATTAAAAATACTTCCTCACATTAGTGGATGATTTTAGTAGGTCCACTTGGACCCATTTGTTAAGCAATAAAAGTAATGCCCTACAAAACCTT
Source organism: Nicotiana glauca (assembly GCA_026770625.1). NCBI lineage: Eukaryota > Viridiplantae > Streptophyta > Magnoliopsida > Solanales > Solanaceae > Nicotiana > Nicotiana glauca. The sequence continues at coordinate 60,735 of MU748982.1, forward strand.
AAAGCTTTTATAAACATGATTGAGAATTAATTCAACACCTCTGTGAAAACCGTCAGATCTGATAATGGACTGGAGTTAACCGGTCATGAAGCCACCACATTTTATCAATCCAAAGGCATTATTCACCAGAAAAACCTGTCCTTATACTCCACAACACAATTGTGTACTGGGGAAAATATGAATATCTCTTTGAAACTGCAAGGGCACTCACGTTTCAATCCAAATTACCAACTGTGAGCACGTGATTTTTACCCCAAGTAAAGAATTCAAAAAATTAAAATAAATAAAAGGGAATTAATTAGGAAA
>MU748983.1:11943-25821 GCA_026770625.1 Nicotiana glauca
AGAATAACCAAAGTATTATAAGGAAACATATACAAAAAACACTGTCTATAAAGAAGTGTTCGGTAAGATACCATTATATTAGATACCTTTAAACTACAATACATAATTATCTATTTAACACGACTAAAATTGATCATTTATGTGAGTTTTGATGATGTCATTTCATTTTGAATTCACGTATTATGCTAATGTAATAATATTTTTCGGCATTTAGATGATTGTTGTAGTAATATATACATAATTTTTTTCATTAATTAAATTTTATTATTCCTTCATCTAAATAAATATTTAAATCATTATGTGTCATTATTAACGTGCAATGCACGTTTATAGATACTAGTTATTCTAAAAATATGAGTGACAAAGAAATTCAGATATAATCCAATTTTCATATTTACGTTACTCAATATTACATACTCAAAATCTAGAAATAAGTCCAATCTAACACCAAGTATCCAAATTAAAATATTTATAATATATAACTCAAAATATACGTGCTTATTGACTTATATAAACATTTTTAGAATAGTTAGGGCTACACGTGCGAGGCACGTGAAATAGAGACTAGTTATATTAAAAGTGGGAACCCCAAAACTTAAAAGTTAAATTACCAAAATATCCTTCTAAATAATTTAAATACCTTACTTATTAAGAAAATATATAATATAATTTTAATATAGTAATAGTTAATATTATTTAAACCAAAAGACGGATTGTAATTGTTCTGAAGAGTTGTGTCTCTCAAGATGCTTCAGATTAATAGTGAAATAACCTTCTTTCAATCGTTGCGTTTATTGATGTTATTAAGTTAATTATGGCTAGATACGAGTGAATTGGTGGTGGAATTGAGAGGTAAAGCAGTAATTGAGCTTTGAAATACCCGTTGACTTGAGGTAAGTGTTTGGTCTAATCTTGACTTGAGGCATTAGGGATCCCTAACTTGTTTGCTATGTGAAATACCATGTGTGTGCGTATAGGTGTGGTGACGAGTACTTATGCGTCGCCAAATTACTTTTTTAGCCTGTTTTCCTTTTCCCCGTTCCCATATATTTTGCTTTCCTACCTTAATTGCTACTTGCTTATCGATACTTCCATGTCTAATTGTTTCATGTTAACTGTTGATTCTCCTATTGAAGTATTATTTGTTTCGTTGTTAATTTTATTACCTTGTTGGATTATGTTGGTGATTGGTGCTTCATGATACACTTAGGTTGGTCTCGATGTATAGTTTAACTGGTGAAGTTTTACAGTTGTAGTGATATTCCATTGTGTTGGTTTGAGGAATAAGTGTTGTGGAGGATTCGAGTTGATCTTGAAACACTTGTCTTTAACTTGTGGTTATATATATATATATATATATATATATATATATATATATATATACACGCAACAGGAGGAATACGGGTGAATGTGGTTGTCTGGTAGGATCGGGTTGCACGTCGCAACAATGGGCAATAAGGGTGAACAAGTGGGATCGGTTGCACGCCGCAACAGGAGGAATAAGAGTGATATATTGAGGAGTAATAAGGGTGTACTGGTGGGATTGGGTTGCACACCGCAATAAGGAGTAATAAGAGTGAATATCGATATTGTTGTTGTTTATATGATGGGATTGGGATGCACGGCGCATCAGTTATTGTTATGTTTTCATTTCTATTGAGGTCCATTACTGTGATGTTGAAATACTGTTAAGGATTGGTTATAGCAGAATATTAGTAGAACAACTGGGTTCCGTATTTATTTAATGCAAGTTCCGGTTATATTTCATTATGTACTTACTTTCTGTTTTAGTATAAACTGTTGCAGGTTATATATATTGTTATCCCCGCCGTAGCCTCGTCACTACTTCGTCGAGGTTAGGCTCGGCACTTACCAGTACATGGAGTCGGTTGTACTGATACTGCATTCTGCACTTTCTGTGCAGATTTCGGAGCTAGTGGCTGATCGAGAGGTTGGTTGTTATCACTGCATTCAGGAGACCCAAGGTAGTCCTGCAGGCGTCTGCATGCCCTGACGTCCCCTCCTATTTTTACAGAATTCTGTTTTACTTTTCTTCGAGACAACTGTATATTTTTCTTTCAAACCAATACTTGTAGTATTCATATACTGTTTGTGAGTTGTGACACCAGTTTTTGGATGAAATTTATTTTGATTTTTGTTATTAACATAAGGATAATCCTTTAAACTGTGTTCTTCCGTATTTATTTTCGCTGATTTACTTTTGTTAAATTTTGGTTATTACTCACTCCGTTTCATATTAGATGAGGTACTTTCCTTTTTAGTTTGTTCCAAAATGAATTACACATTTCTAAATTTGAAAATAATTCAACTTTAAACTCTTCATTTTACCCTTTTTACCCTTAATGAGAAGCTTTTATAGCCACACAAATGGGGCATGACCCCACAAACATTTTACTCCTTAAGCTTTAAGATCACAAATGTTAAAAAATTTCTTCTTTCTTCTTAAATTCTGTGTCGAGTCAAACTATTTCATCTAATATGAAACGGAGGGAGTAAAAGATAAAAGAAAAAGGTGAAATATTCTGTAACATTGTCTTGCCTAGCGAGTACAATGTTAGGCGTCATCACGGTCCCGATGATAAAAAATTCGGGTCGTAACACTTGGGAATGAGGATTTAAAAAGCAAAAGAACCGGTTGGATCATTACAGGAAGAGCTAGCTTGAAGAAAGCAGTTTAATTGAATCTCATTCGTTGGAAAATCATATTGTGCAAATAAGACAAAATTATTTTTTTGGATATATATTATAAGTTGTTGAATCTCCTTAACATAAGGAAAAGTTCTAATACATTAGCGGTCACGACCCACACCGATGAGCCGCGACGGGCACCCAGTACCTTATTCAACTGAGCACCTACGTAACGTATCTTTCTTGTTATATTATCATATACACGGGACATACAAGCCTAATAGGCCAACATAATCATTTATAAACTCAAAACATAAGGCGACAAGGTAGTACAATCTTTCACGTACATGACATATGTCTACAAGCCTCTAAGAATACATAAATGCTATAAAGGTGGGGACAGAGTCCCGCTATACCAAACAATACACGTCTAAATCATACTAACCAAACGAGCAACTCCGAAGCAAATGGAGCGCACCAACATCTTCCGTTGAGCTGATAGCCTACTTGGAGGGCTCTCAAGCTGTCTATCAGGACCTGCGGGCATGAAATGCAGCGTCCCCAGGGAAAAGGGACGTCAGTACGAATAATGTACCGAGTATGTGAGTCAGGAAAGCATAAATAAGAATATTAATGTAAAGAGAGATAGATGAGCTATAACCTGTAACATCTGGGTGCCTCTGGGGACTACTGACATGAAATGCATAATACATATATATACGTAAACATTTTAAAAACATTCGCCTCTGTGGGCATCTTCATCATCATATCATACCCGGCCTCAAAGAGGACTCGGTAAAAACGTACCCGGCCATCATAAGGCTCGGTAGAATCATACCCGGCCACGTGGAGCTCGGTAAACCCAACTGATCAATGGTTGCACAGTAGGTGCCGTACCCGGCCGTCTATAGCGCGGCTCAATAGAGTAAAATAGATACATATATATATATATAATGCATGCTCGACTCATGGAATTACGTTCTAAATATTTCGGAGTGATGTTAGGTCATTGCACCTTCGATTAACATTATGGACATCATACCATCAATATGGACTTCACTAGGACTCAAGGATTATACATACTTTCTTAGAATAAATTTGTACGGAAAGAACAACATGGACAACCTTAGTTGCTAGGAGTAGATTCATTATGAAATAGCATATTCATTTCACATTAAATCATGCCAAGAGAAAGAAGTAAGTGCCTTAACATACTTGAGCCGTACCCTTCTCATACCCCACTTGTGGGAGTACACTCAATCATACTGACTTGTATTGCCACAATCTCTGCGGAGAGCTATATATTCGATAGCTCTTTTACATGTATATTTCTCGTATGTGAGGTCGGCGTCCCTCTTGTGACTATAATTGAAGTACCAAAAACTATCATGAGAACAGAACTTGTTCTGCAGGACTTCCGTACCTTATGGCTTCCTTTGTAAATTCCTTTGGTCCATTGGAATCAAGGAAATTCAGAATTTGGACGTGAGGATCTCTTTGTGAGTGTGGAACCCAATCCATGAATGTATTTAAACTAGAAATTGTAATTGAATCACTTGTTGCCAACGTTGGAATCTCTGTATGACTTTGTTGAAGGCTTTTGGAAAAATCCTCACGTTTGGAGGAGTCATATAAGATGTCTCAGAATTATGAGCTTATCCAGCCCTTACCTTGTTTTTATTCCAGAATCCTTTTATATTATATACTCAAAATGAGCTTTTATCTTCAACACTTGTGGGCCCCACTTTTGGGATTTATTTAATCCAAGCTTTCCCTACACATGCCATCAATTTATGGACTTACTGAGTCATTATTGGTGGTTTTCATGGATGCCACGTTTTGGTTTGGGGGGAGATGATTTTATTAATTTTATCCACTTATTAGTTAATCGGGTAATATTTCGTTACCCGATAATTAATCTATTACCCACATAATTTAAGAATTATCACAAATTACTTAAAATTCTATTTATTTTCAAAATACTTGATATATATACTTTATACATTACACTACCGTGGTCATATGGTACCTTGCATGATATTAGTTTATAATTATCGGGTATTATTGCTCGACCTGTATTTTATTCCAAATTGTCCATTTTCAACGAAACTCCTTTTCTTTGACTTGCTTCCCCTTTCACCTTTACGAGTTTACTTATTACTTGATTGAAATAGCATAATCCTTATAATCTCCAAATAATCTTTTTCTTGGACTGATGTCAGTTACCTTTTGACAAATTCAATGTACAAGACTACAGGGTACAACATCGTCGTAATGTAGTACCGTGGAATGTGACACCTCACTTCCAGGCTCTCATTAATTTATTTATGGCGTACTTTCATGTACAAAAATATGGGGTGTAACATCATTCCCCCCTTTGGAACATTCGTCCTCGAATGTTGACTAATGCGCTTATCGTCCTCATATCCCATAGCTCTTGCGAATACTTTAGTAGTACTTTTTCCATCTAGGCAACTGTTCTGTTAATAAGCTCAAGGGCCAGTGCATTTCCCCCTTTAGGCCTCTTTCCCACGCCATTATTTGAATTCCTTCCATTATGCAGTTTATACGACACTGACCTTGTAAGTGTGCCTATGCGATTCTCTTCTCCTTTTTCCTCCAGCTTTTAGTCAATCCTGAAGTTCTTTGCTTGGTATTTTGTCGAACTTACGAATACTGCTGTATCTTATTTTATAGACCTAGTTATCCATTCATATAACTTTACTACATGTACATAGGTCATACAATACCTTAACACTTACCTCGATTTCTCGTTACTGAGGTCTGCTACCAAATCCCTGCTTACTCTCGTTGCTTATTCCATATGTATAATTTAAGTCCTTTAATGCTTCCTCATTACTGCTTATCTTTAGAATGATGGCCTAATCTCATCTCATACTTTGTGACTTTTGTCCATCCAATGATGATTCACCTCAATATTAATCTACAATATACCACTGATAACTTGAAACTTCTTATGTCATACCTTCTCACTAGGGCTTACGTTCCATCGAGGAATACTTGAAGTGATTTTTATGATCCACTTAGGGGTAACATTATACTTCAATGAACGTATTTTTATAGCATCCTAATGTGATTCACTTATGTTGGTACTTTAATCTCGTACAATCCATGAAATCCTCTTTAAATCATTAATCACTCGAAGGCCTAAATGTCATCCTTTATCCATCACAATTACACCCTCATTGTACTATCAGGGCAACATCCCATCTTTTCCAAATGCTACTAGTCTCAGACTCCTTTGAGTTCATTCAGGCTATACTGAACTTTCAATAACTTAGAGAAACTGTTATCTCTTTTGTTTCCATGGACTTAATCCTGAGGACTTATCCATTCTCGTCACCCTTTTCACTTGTCTTTTCTCATCCTTACTCATGTTTCCTTAAAACTTTATCGCTCTACCATACTTTTGCTTGCGATCTATACATATCCGTATATAGACTTTCCTTCAACTTGCATGCACCACAGATTTCCTTATGATATTCTGGGACCTCAAGCGAGACATTACATCGTCTTTAACTCTTCTTTACTCTCATAATCAGGCTTTTCAATACCTAGACCATAGGCTAGAAGGTATGCTACCGACGTTACTACTATCATTCCTGGATATTGAATCATAGTAATTCTAGCCTTCTGTCTGAAGCATGGACTATTCACGATCTTCTACCTTTGAGTATCTTGTACATTGTTCACCTTTACATTTCTTACTTTAAAATCTCGTAACCTATCTTCTATCTCTTTCATAACCTCCCTTCCACCTAGGTATAATTCACATCCATAACTTGAAGCTCTATTATAATACTCGCATCTCCGGTACATACATAATCCGGTGGGAGCTTCGTACCGACTTCTTATGAGGCTGGTACTTCTTCTAACTGGCTTCTTTGTAGAGCCATTATAGATTATGGTTGTTATGTTATTTCTCTTGAACATCTGATATTAAGAGTGATTCTGTCATGTTCTCAAGAACAACTTCTAAAAAAAAAATTCTAGTTCCAATAATCAGACTCCTGATTTACGTAGGTGATGTAATTCTTTAGTTTCCTCTTCCTTCTAATCAGGATTTACGCAGGCTTAAGCTATCATCCGATCTGTGGCTCATGGCATCAGTTATTACCGTAGCCTTTCATGGGCATTATGGAATATCCATGATACAATCTCCTAATAATTCAATCCTTTGTCTATGCCCTGGATTCAATTCTTTCTTTTAACTTATACCAGAGTCTTCTATGGTTGTATGATTGTTAACAAATATGCGGCCTGGATAATGCTCCAAAATCTTGAGTGTATCCATAACGTACTAACTCTGGATCATTGATCAAATAATTTTTTTTCCATCTTAGATTTCTTTCAACGTAAGCTATAACTTTTCCTGGTCTTTTTGCCCCCTTGTTGCGTGCATACTTAGCTTATCTTAGTTCCCACGCATGCTAGAGTTTTCGTGCAACTCACTTGACCTTCGAATATTACTTTTAATCTTTCTTCCCGTTCATTATCCACAGTAGGGGCCACTTTCCTTTGGAGTGCTTATCATGTTGTTGTGAGACTGTTGTTATATGACCATTTCCTTTTTAGGTCGTTATGTTTAGGTTGAAGCCTTCTTTCTTGTCTCCTCAGCTAGTCTTTCGTTGTAGTACTTAGGGAGAACCCTTGACTCTCGTAAAGCTCTGAGCTTATTACAGACCTTTTTTATGTTCTTACTTGCCTATAATCATTTGTAGTTGCTTGTTTCCATGCCCTTGTGCTTGTATGGTTGCTTTTTGAACTGATATTTTGACTGCCTTCCGAGTGACACTTTCTTTTATCCTCGTAACACTCATACGGTATCTTTAACTACTCCGACTCTTGTTTGAATATATCTTAAGTATTATAATGATTCCTCGAGGCTGATCTCCCCATGTTGGGTTCTATTATGTTTATCTCACACGATTTGATGACTCGTGTATAACCTCCTGTTTAGCCATAACTGGGATCTTCCTGACCAATTCTTAACTACTCGTTGGCCTATTCTCATATCAATATTCCTCGTAATTTTTCTTGGGTTATTTCCTTTGTCTTAACTTACGTCTCGCACTGGCTCCTTATTTATTAATAATAGCTCAGGCAAGAACCTTTACTTTCTCTTCTTGACGTCGTGCTTGCACAATATTCTTGAATCGTAGCGTATCTGCAAAATTTGGATAATTGCCATCTCATTCCTTTTTCATTTATCACATTCTTCCTTTACTAGCACTTGATTCTGACGTAATGTCACATTACTCCATATTCCCCCCTTTAAGGGTGTACTAAGAGCTGATGCCACGAGGATTTACTTATAGATGTTTTACCTCTTCATCTTTGGCGTCGTTTCTCAACATCAATGATCCTTACTCGCCTTGCGGCAATCCTTCTGTACCAAGGATGATAAATTCCCTTATTCGCGAGGGTGACACTTAATGTAACTGGTACATACAATCCCTTAAGCTTAACTTTGCTAACATTGCTTGCTTTAAGGAAGCGTCTTCCTGAATGACCATTCTCTGAATTCCTCATGAATCTTCTTCTATTGTCTGTCCTATTATTGCCGGAACGCGATATGAGATTCTCATGATGTTAACTATTATCAAATCACTAAGCCCCTAATTCATTTAGTTTATCTGATTCACCAGTCCATTTTAATTCCTATTACTCTGGGGTCTAACTTTTCCTCTTGGTAATCGCTCTAGAGTTGCAAACTTATTTCTCGAAATGAGGATATGACTTTATGGCCTATATTCTTTTATTGTCTCAAGGCATTTCATATTTTGTCTCTCCCTTCACTTGACTGTAAACTCTGTAATACTGTCATCATTTTTTTTTGACCTACCGTTATCATCCGTGTATCATATCTTACTCATAATGCTTCATTAACTCTCTTCTTATCTCCCGCTAATTATCTATGTCTACTACTTTATTCTAAAACTCGAAAAAACATTCTTTTGCTTTTGGTTCCTCTTGCTCCATCCCTTGACTCTTTCAATTGCCTAACATTCTTTCTTTACTGGGGGCGGGAGCTGCACTAAGGTAAATTCCTTCAAGGCTTCCAGTTCTCATATCTAGCTTTAATATATTAGGTTGCACTATCTAGGTGTCTCACGAGGAGATCTACTAGCACACTTGCAATATTCTTCGGAAATGTCAACTAACACAAATAATTCATTCACCATTTTGGTTTACTCTAACCCCAGCCAGGTCCTGATGTTCCGTCCTTTTCTTAAACTACACCTGTTAGCCCCCATAGGGCATAACTGAGATGGGTGCGACCAATTGTGTATACTTCTGTTACTATAAAATATAACTCAAAAGCTTATGCTTCTCTGCCTCAATTATAAACGTTGTTAACCTTTATTAACTGAGTGCCTCGTACCCTTGTTCATCTTGCTCTTTTTTTTTTTTTTGCTTGTTGAAACTTGCATTTATCTTCTAATATCTCATTGTCTTTTACCATAAAGATGGATAGACATTCTTGCCTTAAGGCTTCTTATCAATAAGCTTACACATTTCTGTACACCCATGATCTTCCAAAAACCTCACGGTTACTTATTGTAGGCACTAAAAAAATTATCCGATTCCTTTAACTCAGCTCTTCCACAACTAACTCTCTTTAGAATCTTCTTTCCGGATATAGGTATCGTCTTATTACGAATGAGATTTAGGAATTTAAATTCCTATGACTGAGCTCTACCACACGATCTAGAGTAAGAAGAAAGAGTGACGATCCTAAATGCCCAGTAGCCTCATACTTATAAGTGTGGTGCACGACACACCCATAAACAAGACTCTACTAGACACGACTTGTAGACTCCCTAGGACGGAACTGCTCTGATACTACTTTTGTCACGACCCACACCGATGAGCCGCGACGGGCACCTAGTACCTTATTCAACCGAGCACCTACGTAACGTATCTTTCTTGTTATATCATCATATACACGGGACATACAAGCCTAATAGGCCAACATAATCATTTATAAACTCAAAACATAAGGCGACAAGGCAGTACAATCTTTCACGTACATGACATATGTCTACAAGACTCTAAGAATACATAAATGCTATAAAGGTGGGGACAGAGTCCTGCTATACCAAACAATACACGTCTAAATCATACTAACCAAACGAGCAACTCCGAAGCAAATGGAGCGCACCAACATCTTCCGTTGAGCTGATAGCCTACTTGGAGGGCTCTCGAGCTGTCTATCAGGACCTGCGGGCATGAAACGCAGCGTCCCCAGGCAAAAGGGACGTCAGTACGAATAATGTACCGAGTATGTGAGTCAGGAAAGCATAAATAAGAACATTAATGTAAAGAGAGATAGAGGAGCTACAACCTGTAACATCTGAGTGCCTCTGGGGACTACTGACATGAAATGCATAATACATATATATACGTAAACTTTTTAAAAACATTCGCCTCTGTGGGCATCATCATCATCATATCGTACCCGGCCTCAAAGAAGACTCGGTAAAAACGTACCCGGCCATCATAAGGCTCGGTAGAATCATATCCAGCCACGTAGAGCTCGGTAAACCCAACTGATCAGTGGTTGCACAGTAGGTGCCGTACCCGGCCGTCTATAGCGCGGCTCGGTAGAGTAAAATAGATACACACATATATATATATATACATATATATATATATATATATATATATATATATATATATATATATATATATATAATGCATGCTCGACTCATGGAATTACGTTCTAAATCTTTCGGAGTGATGTTAGGTCATTGCACCTTCGATTAACATTATGGACATCATACCATCAATATGGACTTCACTAGGACTCAAGGATTATACATACTTTCTTAGAATAAATTTGTACGGAAAGAACAACATGGACAACCTTAGTTGCTAGGAGTAGATTCATTATGAAATAGCATATCATTTCACATTAAATCATGCCAAGAGAAAGAAGTAAGTGCCTTAACATACCTGAGTCGTGCCCTTCTCATACCCCACTTGTGGGAGTACACTCAATCATACTGACTTGTATTGCCACAATCTCTGCGGAGAGCTATATATTCGATAGCTCTTTTACATGTATATTTCTCGTATGTGAGGTCGGCGTCCCTCTTGTGACTATAATTGAAGTACCAAAAACTATCATGAGAACAAAACTTGTTCTGCAGGACTTCCGTACCTTATGGCTTCCTTTGTAAATTCCTTTGGTCCATTGGAATCAAGGAAATTCAGAATTTGTACATGAGGATCTCTTTGTGAGTGTGGAACCCAATCCATGAATGTATTTAAACTAGAAATTATAATTGAATCATTTGTTGTCAACGTTGGAATCTCTATATGACTTTGTTGAAGGCTTTTGGAAAAATCCTCACGTTTGGAGGAGTTATATAAGATGTCTCAGAATTATGAGCTTATCCAGCCGTTACCTTGTTTTTATTCCAGACTCCTTTTATATTATATACTCAAAATAAGCTTTTATCTTCAACACTTGTGGGCCCCACTTTTGGGATTTATTTAATCCAAGCTTTCCCTATACATGCCATCAATTTATGGACTTACTGAGTCATTATTGGTGGTTTTCATGGCTGCCACGTTTTGGTTTGGGGGGAGATAATTTTATTAATTTTATCCACTTATTAGTTAATTGGGTAATATTTCGTTACCCGATAATTAATCTATTACCCACATAATTTTAGAATTATCACAAATTACTTAAAATTCTATTTATTTTCAAAATACTTGATATATATACTTTATATATTACACTACCGTGGTCATATGGTACCTTGCATGATATTAGTTTATAGTTATCGGGTATTATTGCTTGACCTGTATTTTATTCCAAATTGTCCATTTTCAACGAAATTCCTTTTCTTTGACTTGCTTCTCCTTTCACCTTTACGAGTTTACTTATTACTTGATTGAGCCATTACATGACAGCTACATATACTCTCCCTTGTACAAACAGAAGGATCAAACAGGTAACAGGTTTCACAAGAAAAGACTCTCCAATTACTTATCTGGGATGTCCTCTCTATACTGGCAGAAAGAGAATTTTTCACTTCAATTGCCTAATCTCTAAGGTGGTAAGTAGAATTAGAGGTTGGCACGGTAGGCTTCTCTCCTATGGCGGCAGAGTAACTTTGATAAAGCATGTTCTGCAATCTATCCCAATCCACCTTCTTTCAGCAGTTTCTCCGCCTAAAACTATCCTCAAACAAATTGAAAGGCTTGCAGCAAATTTCTTTTGGGGTATGGACAAGGATAGGAACAAATACCACTGGGCATCTTGGCAAAAGCTATGCCACCCTATGAAGGAAGGGGGCATAGGCTTAAGATCCATTCAAGATGTGACCACATCAATGGAATACAAACAATGGTGGATCTTTAGGACTAAAAACACTCTATGGAGTCAATTCCTTCTAGCTAAATATTGCAAGAGATCTCATCCCGTTTCCAAGAGATGGGCTAATGGGCAATCACAAACATGGAAAAGGATGACGTATAACAAGAAAGAGGCTGAAAACTACATACAATGGAGGTTACACTCTGGTAATTGCAGTTTCTGGTGGGACAATTGGCTTGGCATTGGACGGTTGGCTTCATTCAGAAACAATGGGGGCAGACCTAATAAGGTCAAGGTCTCTTACTTTTGGTGTAATGGGCAATGAGATCAGCAGAAATTAATTCAAATTGCTCCCATCAACATGATACCCCAAATCCTTCAAATCCAAATCCATTTCGATCCAAACACACCTGATAAACCTATATGGAACCATACCACCTCCGGAACTTTCACCTGTTCATCTGCTTGGAATGTAATCAGACAAAAGAATCAACTACTCCTTAGTGATCAGATGACCTGGCACAAACAAATTCCTTTCAAATGGTCTTTTTGCTTATGGAGGGCCCTCAGAAACAAATTACCTACGGATGACAGAGTGGCCAGGTTTGGGCCACCTACTGTCAATAAGTGTGTTTGTTGCATTAAGCCTTCGGCTGAAACTGTGGATCACATTCTCAACAATGGTCATTTTGCAAAGATCATTTGGAAGCATTTCAATTCTCCAATTGGCATCCAAACACAATCTCAACCTTTAAGAGCTACTCTTTTCAGCTGGTGGGTTCAGAAAAGGAAAAATGTCGTGCATAAATTAATCCTTGACACCATGCCTATCATTATTTGCTGGAACTTGTGGAAGCATAGGTGTGCTGTTAAATATGGAGGAAAGACTCCATCAATCACCAGAACTCTATATTCCATCACATCTGATGCCATTCTTCTTCTTCAATGCACCTATACTACTGCCAGATGGCCTTCTGACTGGCTGAGCATTTACAATGCTGTTGAGAAACTAAAGAATCACATCCAGGTGCAGCAGGTAGTATGGCTCAAACCTCCCATGGACTATGTCAAAATCAACTCTGATGGTAGTGCTCTGTCAAATCCTGGTAAGATTGGAGCTGGAATCCTTATTCGAAATCATCATGGTCAGTTCATTCATGCTATGGCAAGCCCTTTAGGAGAAGGATCCAATAACCTAGCAGAAACGGAAGCAGCTCTTCTCGGCATCAAATGGTGCATTGATAATGGTTTTACCAAAATTCACCTTGAGGCTGATTCTAAGTTGCTTATTCTTTGGTTAACCACCAATTCTGTCCCGCCTTGGTCATTGAGTATGCACATTCAGGAACTTAAGATGTTGGCTAATCAGTGCGAGAATATTTCATATTACCATATTTTTAGAGAAGCTAACTATCCAGCTGATTCCTTGTCTAAGTTCAGTCATACCCTCACCTCCACAACTCACTTTAATAGCATAATGGACCTACCTCCTAACATAAAAGGACAGATTTTTTTGGATCAACAAGGCATACCGGCTTTCAGGCATAAAGAAACTAAGCAGATCTTTTTTCCTCCCTCATTTTTGGCTAACAAGATTTCTGAATTGGGAAGGTATACCTCAGCTCAACATCAACCACTTCTCATAATCCAAACATCAACATCTGTTTAGATTCAAATCCAACAATCCAGCTCTGACCATCTCAACTGGACATTGGAAATAAGTTTCAGGAAATAAATTTGCTACTTCCATTCAAAAGTAGTAGAAAACAGCATCAGTTTACTACTTGTTCTGCTGTATTTCCTCCTTATCTCCTCCTCTAATCAAACAGTTAACTTTCTAACACGTTTGTTCATTTGGCAATTTAGAATCACAG
>MU748983.1:27661-86444 GCA_026770625.1 Nicotiana glauca
CAGCATGCTTTGATAGCCATGCAAAGCGCAAAATGGCAGAGCTTTTCTCTACATATTCTGCTATGTGTCAATCCCTTACGTACCTCTCCCTCCTATAAATACTATCAATTCCCACTCGCCACTTCCCATCAGCAAATAGTTTAATATCTTCTCTACTCAATAATAATAATAATCATGGCTTCTAGCTGGCTCTCTTTCTCCTTGAGTTTCCTTCTGGTGTTGCACGGTACCTTTGCTCAGCAGAGATACCAACAGCAGCAAGGGGAGTGCCAACTCAATAGACTTAGCCCTCAGGAACCCACCACCCGCATTCAAGCCGAAGCTGGAGTCACTGAGTTATGGGACCCAAATAACCAGCAGTTCCAGTGTGCTGGAGTCTCCCTAATTCGCCACGTCATCCAGTCTAGGGGAATGCTGTTGCCTTCTTATGTCAACACTCCCCTACTTGCGTATGTTGAACGAGGTAAGTACAGACATTATCTTTTAATTTAATTTCTCATTGGTAATTTATACTATTTGTATTAACTGATTAACATTCATGTATGGGTAATGTTCAGGTCGAGGATTTTATGGCATCATGCAATCTGGATGCCCCGAAACTTTCCAGTCGTCCCAGCAAATGCAGCAAGGTGAAAGGGGTGCAGGCTCAAGATTCCAAGATCGCCATCAGAGGATTGGACAGTTCAGACAGGGTGACATTATTGCTTTCCCTGCTGGAGCTGCTCACTGGGCCTATAACGAAGGAAATGAGGAGCTTGTTCTTGTTTGTTTAGAAGACAGCAGTAACAATGCCAACCAACTTGGTCAATTTTCAAGGGTACGTTAGAAACTGGAAAGGTTCAGCCAACATACTAAAAATAAAAATCCTATGGCTAGAACCATAGTGTTGGTTAATAAATAACAAATCTGGTTTACATTATTTGCAGAGATTCTTCATAGCTGGAAACCCACAACAAGGACAGCAACAACAGGGACAATACGGTGGCAAAAGCTTGCGCAGGGAACCATTCGAATCTGGAAATGTCTTCAATGGCTTTGACGTAGAGGTCTTGGCCGAGGCATTTGGCGTAGACAGGGAGATAGCAAGGAGACTTCAAGGACAGGACGACCAGAGAGGACACATTGTTAACATTCAGCAAGGACTCAGAGTTGTGAGGCCACCATTCTCACAGGAACAAGAGGAGCGCGAGGAGAGACAAGAGCAAGGACAATATGGTCCTCGCATGAACGGAATTGAGGAAACCATCTGTTCCGCTAAAGTCAGGCAGAACATTGACAACCCCTCACGTGCTGATATCTACAACCCAAATGCTGGACGCTTCACCACCGTTAATAGCCTCACTCTTCCCATCCTCAGCTTCCTCCGTCTCAGCGCTGCCAGGGGAGTTCTTCACAGAGTAAGTCCCAGAATTCACTGACCATTTGAGTTACTGGTATTTAAAATTTAATATGCCCCTGTCCTGCCTAAATTATGACACAATTTACTTCTCAATTTGCATCATTTAACAGTAGTTCTTCAAATTAAATATATATACGTAGACTGATTACTACTTCCATATAATTAATGGGTAGGATTCAATCATGGCACCACACTGGGTCACCAATGCACACAAGGTGATCTACATAACAAGGGGAGAATCAAGGATTCAGATTGTGGATCACAGAGGACAAGCAGTTCTAGATGACAGAGTCCGACAGGGTCAGGTTGTTGTGGTGCCACAGAACTATGCAGTGGTGAAACACGCCGAGACCGAAGGGTGCGAGTGGGTAGAATTTAACACCAATGACAATGCCATGATCAACACTCTGAGCGGCCGTACTTCTGCTATCCGAGGATTGCCTGTCGATGTGATCGCCAATTCATACCAGATTTCTAGGGATGAGGCGAGGAGGCTGAAGTTCAACAGGGAGGAAACTCTCATTTTCCGTTCTTCAGGAAGAGCTCGCTCATCAGAGAGAGTTGCTGCTGCTTAATTAGAACTTGTACTAAGTTTTGCTTTTTCCTGTGTAAAGCATCCTACCAGATATCTTCAAATGAGGCGCAGCGCTAGTCTAGCAATGTTGTCCAGTAGTACTCGTTCCTCGTTTTTGTTTTTATGCAAGAGCGACTTGTTGGTGAGGAGCAAATAATAATGTAAACTAATAAAACTCCTGCCTTTTTGTATCTGAATCCGTTCCAAGTTTTTCCTTCAGATGAGTTTGCAAAATTTTCTAGCAAATCTTACATAGCCTAAAATAATCAACAAGAAATTAACGTGGGAAGAGTGAAGAACAAAAATCTCAATGAACTTTGGAAATGATAGGACTAATTTTAATCTCTCTAAAAGCCACGAAATCAATTCAATTTATCTTTTTTCGCATTTTTTTTGCCACTTCCCCCTCTTTCTTTCAATTCAATTCATGTCTCAAAAAGTAAGAGTAACAACTGAACCATTTGCAATTACTCCCTTCAGTTCACAATAACTCAACTATCCCTAATTAAGTTCACAATAACTCAACTATTCCTAATTAAATATTTAATGTGAGGACTAAGAAAACTTTTTAGGGATATGTACAGGGGTTATTTTATAAAAACAAATTGAATTCTTTCTTGATTACATAACTGGACACTTATTTTGAACCAAAATAAAAAACTAAATTGGACACTTAGTGAACCAGTCTTGAGTTCCTAATTAATATCAACTGAACCATTGCGATTAATTAACACTTAAACAACGAAAAAAGTTAAAAAGTAATTCCCTTGATGTTTCGTATTTCAGAATGTTTAATTTGATATTAATTCAGCGTTACTTCTTCCTCTCCAAGAGATGCCAGCACCAAAATTCCCTCTTCATTTTTTACCTTTTCCCTTTTAATCCCACTTTTCACTCCAACGACCTCTCACAGCTCCCGCATAATTCCAAAATACATAGGACAATGCCACAAAACAATGAGATTCCAGCCCATTCTCTAAAGGAGGAGTCGCCAAAGCTAAGAATTATCAACAGGTTCCGGCAGGTATAGTTATAAGATTCATGCGTAGGGAACCTGTGTCTACCTAATTTCATAAAATTTTGTTGCGCCGATTGCCGAACTAAGTACTGTTGTGAAGAAAAATAAGTCCATAGCCACCCTTATATTATGAGACAGTAAATAGACAATTCAGTAATCACAAACGCAAAAAGCAATCACAACTTACAAAACTACCTTTTTACAAATTACAATTATGACAGCCGTCTCAAGCCCACTGTAATATATATTTCTCTATTTTTTTTTTTTTGCTGATGGGCCAATTCAAGACAACTACTGTAGAAATGGCTGGCGAAGTTTATTATCAGAAGGTGATAAACTGAGAAATTTTTTAATTTTTGCCTCACAATTGACATTAGTTGTGTTAGGCCTCTTTTTTGTCTCACAACTGTGTGATCCCAGAATTTTGTGAACCCAAATATGTAAGATATGGTCCACATATGTGTGGGATAAAAATAGATTTCGATTAATACAAATTAAAGTTTTTTTCTTTTTAATTGAATTGATAGAATTAAAATGTCAAAGTTAAGACTTTGTTACAAGCAAATACTTGAAAAGTTAGATGTTGTATATGGTCGAAACCAGGTTCATTCATTGTTTGACCAATCGAGGCTGAAATATGGCAGGTCATGCTCGAACTTGGGTTATATCGAACCAAGGCGCAAAATTAGATCGTCGAGCTCGTGACTCAGAGACCGAGCAAGATCGAGACTGAGCAACATCGAGGGAAACTTGGCGAGCCAAATAACAGAAAGCCGAAATATCCGCAATCGGTCAAGGATCACAACGGAAATCTCGGCAAGTATCAAGAAGAAGCCGATTAATTAGCAAATCTTGAATTTTTTTACCTTGTATAAAAATTATACCAAGAAGAGAACACACCTACTATATAAAGGGGTGTTCTGATCATTTGTAGGACACATTGTAACACGCACAAAGAAAGCAATATACTGATCATTTCTCGTTCTTATTATTTTGTTGTTTAGTTTTAGCACTAGTTGAGACAATTCTTAGCTCGAAAGTGACCAAACTCAGAGGCTAAGAATGTTCAATTTTGTGGTTTGCATTTATTTTTTTATCGTTAATTTCAATATCAATGTGTCCTCTTAATTTGTATCAAGTTATACCACATCCTTAAAACCGCATACAAATTCAATTGTTATCCAATTTTAAGGGTAAACAGTTTGGCGCCCACTATGAGGTTAAGAATAATAGTGATTACCCGGTACAAACTTTCATAACACACACTATTTTACACTTGTTCTTTGGAGTATCTTTGATTCCAGGACCAAAATGTCAAACACTCAATCAGCACAACGTTGACAATGATTTCAGCCACCATGGCGAAAATGATACATAGCACTAGGGAATGATGTTGTCACGACCCAAAATCCACTAAGAGTCGTGATGACGCCGGACAATGCTGTCAGAAAAGCCAACCAAATTACTTAATCAAATTCTCGTTTTAATACCTTTGAAACCTAGGATTTTCCTTCAAGTTTAGCAACTTTAAAAGACAGTTATCTCAAATCAAATGTAAATGATAAGCAGTTACTACCAAATACTTCAAACCATTCCAAAACCCGGTGTCACAAGTGCATGAGCATCTACTGTCAAGGAAATAAAATACAACATCCGTCCGGAATACAGTGGACAGGAAGTAAATACAGTACACTGAAAGGGACTGCTCTAGCTGCGGCCGTCTCGAATGATGCAGCTCACCTAGTCCCAGAATCATCCGTGCTGCTACGCCCAGTAGGCCACTAGAGTTACATATACATGTGGAACAAAAATGCACAGAAGTGTAGTATGAGTACGTAAACAACGTGTACGCAATGAGTATCCTGCCTAATCTCGAAGAGGTAGAGACGAGATGGTAAACTTCGACACTTACTAGAGGTCAATTAACAATATACTAAAAATGAGAGGAAATCATGGATTTATATAGTAGTTCTAACTCACGAAGCCGGAAAACAGGTAAACACCTTTAACCAATAATAAAGGATTTTCAAGATTTTCTTTTCATTATCTTATCAATTTATATCCAGCCATGAAAGGCAACATCAACACTTAAAATTCTCAGGCAACAAAATATATCATGCGCAAATCATGCCGAGGCGACGACCCGATCCAACAGAAATAAACTGTGCACTTACCGAGGGTCGACGACGCGCCTATAGATGCATCTATTTAATCTGCCGAGGCGTTCGACCCGTTCTAAAATAAACACATAGAGACATTCAATCAATAAGCCAACATGGGGCAAGTATTCAAAGAAAGCTAATTCCCTTTTTAACAATATAAGAAAATGAGGTTTAGATCTTGTTAGAAATTCATTTACTATTTTGATGTGGTTTAAGCAATTCAACTACCCATAAGATTACAAATATTCAAAGTATAATATGCTTTTGGGTCCTAGACTACCCGGACAATAGCATAATAGTAGCTACGCACGGACTCTCATCACCTCGTGCATACGTAGCCCCCACAAATAAGAGCACATAATCAATTGTTTCACCTATGGAGACAATTCCCTCTTACAAGGTTAGAAAGGAGACTCACCTCGCTCTGAAGATCTATAACCAGTATCCCACGCCCTTCTGAAGACTCTACTTGATGCACCACGCTCCAAAACTAGCCAACGATTACGCAAATCCATTAATATATGCTCAATTATTCATTACAATCTAATTTATAGCAATTCCTAATTTCGATCGAAAAGCTGACCAAAACGCCATCGGGCCCACGTGCCCGAAATCCGAAATTTTTCGAAAATAAAGATTACCCATGACTTCACGAACTCAAATATATAATTTTCTCTTAATTTCATCCCTAAAATCGTGGCTAAATTCCAAGAATAAAATTTCTTGGTCTTTCTACCAAACCCCAAATTTCTACTAATTTAAATGCTCAAATCCATACATAGTTGGTGTATTTAACTTAAAATAGGTGGGGATAACTTACCTTATCATTGATGATGAAAACCCTCTCTTGAAGCTCCCTAAAAATCGCCCAAGCCAAGAAAATGAGTGAAGAAATGGCAAAAATCCCGATTTTAAACAATCATTCTGTCCCAGCATTTTTCGCACCTGCGGTCCAATGACCGCTTCTGCAGGTGCGGTCCAAATACCGCATATGCGGTCCTCCCTTGGCCACCACAATCTCGCTTCTGCGACACCACTTCCGCAGATGCGGTCCCGCTTTTGCGGAACATTGACCGCATCTGCGATCTGCTCCAGCTGCCCCTCATTCCGCATCTGCGACCACTCTACCGCAGGTGCGGTCCCGCATCTGCGGAAATATGACCGCATCTGCGGTCCATTCTCTTCTTAGCCAAATCGGCTTCTGCGGCTAGCCCACCGCAGAAGCGAAAATACCAGCAACCAGATCCTTCAGCCCTCTTTCAAATTCCAAATTTGATCCGTTAACCATCCGGAATCCACCCGAGGCACCCGGTACCCCAACCAATTATACCAACCAGTCCCAAAATACATTAAGGACTTACTCGAGGCCTCAAATAATATCAAAAAATGCTAAAATCATGAATCGACCTCCAATCCAAACTTAATAAACTTCAAAATTTCAAACTTCTACTTCCGATGTTTAAACCTATCAAATCACGTCCGATTGACCTCAAATTTTGTGCACAAGTCATATTTAACATTACGGACCTACTTCAACTTTCGAAATTAGATTCCGACCCCGATATCAAAAAGTCCACCTCCGGTCAAACTTCTCAAAAATCTTCAAATTTTTATCTTTAGCCAAATGGCTCCAAAATGACCTACGGACCTCTGAATTCACTTCCGATCGCGCCCCCAACTCCAGAATCACCATACGGAGCTATTCAAAGTCTCAAAATCCCAAACAGACATTGATAATACTGAAATGCACTTCAAGCCAAACTTATGAAATTTCTTCTAAAATGCTACTTCCACAATAGGCGCCAAAACACTCCAGGGTTATCCAAAACCCGAACCGGGCATGCGCCCAAGTCTGGAATCATCATATGAACCTATTGCAACCTTTAGATCCTGATTCCAAGGTCGTTTACTCAAAATTCCAATCCTAGTTCATTCTTTCAACTTTAAGCTTCCGAAATGAGAATCCTCTCTCCAAATCAACTCTGAACTTCCCGAAATTCAATTCCGACCACACGTACATGTCATAATACCTGAAACGAAGCTGCTCATGGCCTCTGATTGCTGAACGGAGCACTAGAACTCAAAACGACCGGTCGGGTCATTATAAATGTACCCCCGGTTGGCCTCGATGGAGTTCCGGTTGCAGATCCAATCGATGTCAGCTCACATGTAGCCATCAACGCAAATTTGGCCATTTATCCCGAAGGCAGCGTCCATGGGGATGTTCGATCAGCCGCTCAAAGCACACATGGTGGAGAAGATGGCGGGATCAGCCTATGGGTGATCTTTGAAATGTTTTGGTTTAGCAGGAAGCGATAGCCCAACTCCAAAACCAGAAACACCCGAGTACGATCGAGCTCGATTCGTCCTAGGAAGTTTTACATAGGGTCAAATCGGTTTCAAGGAAATCAAATGAGAGAGAATCGGAGACCAATCATGCAATCATGAAGATGCTCAAAGAACTGACAAAACGAATTGAGTTAGGGAAAAGAAGATCAAGGGAAACGATAAAAAGGTGGAAACTTACAACTCCAAGGTCAATCAAATCCTGGGGGCACCACCGATATTGAAGGGTCTGGACTCCGAAAAATTCTTGCAAAAACCTTTCCCCTCGATAGCGGCTCCCAAGCCGATCCCCAAAAAGTTCCACATGCTTGAGATTATCAAACACAATGGAATGATCGATCCAAACGAGCACGTCACCTGTTACTTATGTGCTATCAAAGGGAATGATCTAGAGGATGATGATATCAAATCTATCTTGCTGAAGAAATTCGGAGAGACCATGTCAAAGGTAGCTATGATATGGTACCATAATTTATCACCTAGTTTTATTGACTCATTTGCTATGCTTGCAGATTCTTTCGTAAAGGCACACGCTGGGGCCATCAAGGTCGAAACCAAGAAGTTAGACATTTTCAAGGTAAGGCAGAAGGACAGCAAATTGCCCCGAGAATTCGTGTCTCGATTCTAAATGGAAGGAATGGACTTGCCACCGGTCGTTGATGATTGAGCTATTCAAGCTCTCACCCAATGAATCAATGTTCGAAGCTTAGTGGCTTCACAATAGCTGAAGCAGAATTTAATAGAATACCCGGCTATTACTTAGACCGATGTACATAATCGGTATCAATCAAAGATCAGGGTCGAAGATGATCAACTTGGGGCTTATTCCAGGTCTGTTTATCCTATCAGACCCATCGATAGAATCAAGAGGGATATTGATCGAGAATCGAGGTTGAACAAAGATTGATACTAGCCGTATAATGGAGATCGTAGGAGTAACAAATCTGGGCAAAATTCTGCATGAAATGAAAGGAGAAGTGAACGATCCCAAAGCTCTTGAGGGCTCATGAGAAAGAACAACTTCGACAGACCTATAGAACCTAAAGAAGTGCCACGATTATTAAAGTACAACTTTAGTATTGATGCATCTGCCACTATATCGGCTATCTACGCATCAAAGATACCAAATGGCCTCAAACTTTACAAACCGATCTAGCCCAAAGGCATCCCAACCAAATATGCAAATATGATGGCACTCGTGGCCACAGGACGGAGGATTGTCGACAATTAGGAGAAGAGGTAGCCCGGTTATTCAACAACGGGCACCTTGGAGAATTTTTGAGCAACCAGCCAAGAATCATTTCAGAAACAGGGATTCCAATAAACAAAATGAGCAAGACGAACCTCAACACGTCATTGATATGATCATCTCAGGGTCAATGTTCCTCAAGGTCCAATATTAAAGCGCACCAAAGTATCAATCACAAGGGAAAAATGGACCCGGGATTACATACCATAAGGAACATTATCTTTCAACGACGAGAATGCAGAAGGAATCATGCAACCCCATAATGATGTACTGGTAATATCTGTACTCATGAATAAAACTCGAGTTCAACATGTGTAAATTGATCCAGGTAGCTCGACCAACATAATTCGATCGAGGGTCTTAGAGAAACTCGGCCTACATGACCAAATCGTGCTTGCGGCCTGATAAGTGGGGATTTTGACTAATTATTAACGCATTTTAGCTTTCATTTTAGTCCAAAAGTTTTTTATTGTAATCCCGAAAACTAATTAAATATGCTTAATTACAGGAGTATTGGAAAATGAGCCACTAAAATACAAATGGAACTCAAGAAGGAGTCATTTGAACTCCAGGACCAAATCAGGCACAAAAGCTCAAGTGCAGACCGCAAGTTTTCATTTGTGACTACAGAATGTGAAGGAAAATGTATCAGAGTCCTAGTGCAAAGAGCGGACCGCACATGAAATGTGCGACCACAAAAGCTAACCAAGAGCAGAAGTTCAGAGAGTTATCATTTCAGGATTAAAGAAAATGCAGACCACACAATTATTGTGCGGCTGTAGAAGTCAGCTATGCGGCCGTACTCAGAAATGTGTGATCCGCAAAAGAACCCTGTGCGACCACACAAAGAATTTTGCGAACCACAGAATATGAGAGATGCGACCACATTTCAGAATTGTGACGCCGCAGATTCAACTCCAGTCAAGCCTGAAGCAAAGTGCAGACCGCACATAGAATTGTGTGGTCACAGAAACACCGAAAGGGCATTTTTGCCCGAAAATTTCAGCTTTGTATAAATAGAATAGTTTCATAAAACTGGGTCAAGTTTTGAATATTCAAAGTGCTATAGCCGTTTGTTTTTACTTCTTTAGGAAACTTTAGCTTATTTTGGTGATGTAACATTGGTTTTTCATATTTTAATATTTCAATATGAGTTTTATTATGTTTTCTTCTTTGTTTTCTTTTATACCTACTATGAGTATCTAGATTCTCACTAGGGTTGTGACCTAACCCTAGAGCATAAAACTAATGGGTGTTTGGTTTATGACTTGTTTATGGTTGGGTGTTTATTATTTAGCCTTGTTCTTGTTTTTAATTGTGGAATTAATGGTTGCAAATATTAGTTCATGCCTATTTGACTTGGCTACCACTTGAGAAAGAGAGACTTAGTCTAGGAAAACTTGGCTCACAAGTAATTGGGACAAAATCAAGAGATTGATAGTCCCAATTAAAGGGTTGAACGTAGAGATAGTAAAATCCGACTTGAGAATTTTATCAATTGTTTTGTTCAATTTGGACTTGAGAAAGAAAAATTTGGCAAAATCACTCTCTTACCGAGAGGTATTCAGTGGGTACATAAGTGTTGATAGCTATAATATACCCCGACCAACAAAACAAGCTTTAACGTTTACAACCCATTAGGCAAACACCTAGGTAAAGGTCATAGCCCTAGGTCATTTACATTATTTGAAAATAACAACAAAAAATTTTCTTAGTTTCAATTATTTATCTTGTAATCTTAGTTTAAACTAGACCTGGAATCAACCAATTTATGAAAGTGTAATTTAAGATACCAAGCTCATTTACCACAATATATACTTTTAAATCACATTCATATATCTCTATATGGAATTCGAACTCGACTCTCTGTTGGGTATTACTATTGCATCCAGCGTTTTATAATCTCAAATAGAGGTGTGACTTGGACGAGATCACATCCCAAGTGCTAAACGGATTCAACATGGCTTGCGAAACTACTAAGGGAGAAATAACGTTACCGGTAAACGTAGCTAGAACCACCCAGTAGACCAAGTTTTATGCGATCGAAGGGGACATGAGGTATAATGCCCTATTCGGGAGACCATGGATCCACAACATGAGGGTTGTGCCCTCGACCCTTCACCAGGTATTAAAATTTCCAACACCAGAAGGTATCAACAGTCTACAGGGAGCAACCCGCTGCCAAGGAGATATTTTTCATCGATGAAGTAATTGCAATGTCAACACTCTCATTGACAAATGAGTCAGGTTTGAAAGCAAAATAGGAAGACAAATAGCAATCACCGATGCCAGCCTCGACCAAACCAGACAAGCAGGGCACTGACGAAGACGATGATTTTGGGGCTCCTTGAATATTTATAGTTCTCGATAATTCTAACACAACCAAATCAACGGTCGAAGAGCTGGAGCAGTTCGTATTGATCGAACATTTGCCCGATCAAAAGGTATACCTGGGTACGGGGTTAACTCCCGAGCTTAGGAAAAAACTCATTCAATTTCTTATAGCTAACATGGATTGTCTTTTCGCTTGGTCCCATCTCGATATGACAGGGATCCTGCCGGAGATCACTACTCACAATCTGAGCCTGAACCCAAAATTCTATCCGGTCAAGCAGAAAAGAAGAACCTAGTCCGATATCAAGCATGACTTCATCAAGGATGAGGTAACTAAACTCCTTAAAATAGGGTCCATCCGGGAGGTCAAATGTTGGAAATGGTTAGAAAACATAGTTGTAGTCCCTAAAAAAGGGAAAAAACTAAGAATGTGTGTGGATTATAAAGATTTAAATAAGGCATGCCCCAAAGACACTTTCCCTTTTCCTAACATTGATTGCATGATCGATGCCACGGCCAGCCACGAGATTCTCAGTTTTCTCGATGCCTACTCCGGGTACAACCAAATACGGATAAACTTGGATGATCAAGAAAAGACCTCTATCATAAATAACTATGGCACATACTCTATAACGTAATGCCATTTGGATTAAAAGATGCCAGTGCCACTTACCAAACGTCCAGTAAACCGAATATTTGAAGAATAAATAGGAAAATCCATGGAAGTGTACATTAATGATATGTTAATTAAATCCCTGCGAGCAGAGGACCATTTAAAGTATTTGCAGAAAACCTTCAGTATATTGAAGAAGTACAATATGAAGTTGAATCCAGAAAAATGCGTGTTTGGAGTTGGATCAGATTAATTTCTCGGGTTCATGGTGTCCAACCGAGGAATCAAGATCAACCTCGATAAGATCAAAGCTATCGAGGATATAACGGTAGTGGATAATGTAAAGGTTGTACAAAGGCTAACCGGGTGCATTACCGCCTTGGGGTGATTCATCTCGAGTCCTCAAATAAAAGCCATCAGTTTTTCTCGTTATTGAAGAAGAAAAACAACTTCACATGGACCTCGGAATGCCAACGAGCCTTAGATGAACTTAAGCGGTATCTATCGAGCCCGGCACTACTCCACACACTAAGGATAGACAAACGACTATACTTGAATTTGGCAGCATCGAAAATAGCGGTAAGTGGAGCCCCAGTTTGGGAAAAACAAGGTATGCAATTCCCAATTTATTATGTTAGCAGGATCATAGGTGAGACCGAAACTAGATATTCTCACCTAGAAAAATTGGCACTCGATTTGCTAAGTGCCTCTAGAAAATTGAAACCATATTTTCAGTACCATCCTATATATGTTGTGACAACCTACCCATTACGAAATATAATGTATAAACCCGAACTCTCGGGACGATTGGCCAAATGGTAGAAATTAACTGGTATGATATCGAATATCAACCCTGGACAACCATTAAATCTCAAATTTTGGTAGATTTTGTGGCTGACTTTATACCGGCCCTAATACCCGAAGTCGAAAGAGAGTCGTTGGTTAAATCAGGGATGTGTTCGGGAATCTGGACCCTCTTTACGGATGGTGCCTCGAATGCAAAAGGGTATGGATAGGGCATCGTACTGAAGCCAGCCACATGCAAGCTAGTTAGAAAATCTATTAGAACTATGAAGTTGACTAACAACGAGGACGAGTATGAGGCCATGATTGTAGGTCTCGAACTGGCCAAAAGCTTGGGGGTGGAGGTGATCGAATCTAAGTGTGACTCCCTCCTTTTGGTGAACCAAGTTAATGGAACATTCGAAGTTAGAGAAAAATGAATGCAAAGGTACCTAGATAAGTTATAGGTAACATTACATCGGTTCAATGAGTGGACTTTGTAGTACGTGCCTTAAGATCAAAGTAGTGAGGCCGATGCCCTTGCAAACTTAGGGTCGTCAGTCGAAGACGACGAGCTCAATTCGAGGGCAGTTGCACACCACATGAAGTCGGTAGTAGAAGAAGGTCACGCCAAAATAAACTCCAAAAGCTTAATCTGGGATTGGAGAAATAAATACATAGTGTATTTGAAGATTGGGAAACTTAACTTAGATCCAAAAGAATCGAGAGCCCTGCGCATAAAGGCAGCCTGATTCAGCTTGTCCAAGGACAGAACCTTCTTCAGAAGAATGTTCGATGGCCCGCTAGCAATATGTCTGGGACCGGGAAATACCGAGTATGTTCTGAGGGAAGTTCACGAGGTCACCTATGAAAATTATTCACGCGCCGAATCATTGGTTAAAAAAGTCATTAGAACCGGCTATTGCTAGATCGACATGGAAAGGGATCCGAAAGAGTTCATACGAAAATGTGACAAATGCCAAACATATGTTCCGATGATTCTACAACCCGAGGAACTTTGCATTCGGTCTTGTCTCCACGACCATTCATGATGTGGGAAATGGACATCTCCGGCCCTCTTCCATTGGCACAAGATAAGGCTCAATTTATCTAATTTATGACTAACTAGTTTTCTAATTGAGTTGAAGCACATGCATACGAGAAGGTCAGGGAAAAGGAAGTTATCGACTTCATTTGGGACCACATCATATGTCGGTTTGGGATGCCATCCAAAATTGTATGTGACAACGAGAAATAGTTTATCGGCAGCAAAGTGACCAAGTTTCTCGAAGATCATAAGATCAAAAGGTTCTTATCGACACCTTATCACCCTAGTGGGAAAGGACAAAATCGATAAAACCATAAGAAAGGGTTAACTGATGCCAATGGAAAATGGAAGGAGATCCTGCCCGAAATTCTTCGGGCATATTACACAACTTCGAAGTCTAGTACCAGAGCTACACCGTTCTCATTGGTTTATGTTTCTGAAGCTCTAATACCGGTCGAAGTTGGGGAGCCAAGTATGAGATTATGATATGAAACAAAGGAATCAAATGACGTTTCCATGAATACGCGCTTGGAGCTATTGGATGAAAGGAGTGAAGCTGCCCTTGTTCGATTAGCCGCACAAAAGCAATGGATCGAGAAGTATTACAATCGAAAGACCAATCTTCGATACTTCAATGTTGGAGACTTAGTACTAAGGAAGGTCACAAACACCTGGAATCTGAAAAAAGGGAAATTGGGTCCGAATTGGGAAGGACCGTAACAGATTCTTGAGGGCACAGGGAAAGGATCCTATAAGCTCGAAATGGTGAACGAAGAACAACTACCAAGCAATTGGAACGTAACTCACCAAAACGTTATTACTGCTAAGGTACGACCCTATTTCATTTCCTTTTATTTTTAGATTAACACTTGCAGGTGGTCGACAAAGAGCAGTACGAAGTTTTTAGGTTTGAAAGAATGCGTTTCACTCTATTTCCTTTGAACCAGTTTTGTCCCAAATAGTGTTTTCGATAAGGTTTTTAACGAGGCAATAGTGGATCATGGTAACTTAGAATCAAAGACCGATCACGAATCGATGTCAAAGATCACATTAATAGTATTTGAGGTTCCTCTACAATCAACCTCGAATACTGGGGATGGGGGATCACCCTCGGATATAAACTTTAGCGAGGAAATTATTTCGCGAAGGGAGGTTCTCGATAGGCAGGATTTATTGTAAGGGCCAAATGGTCAAACGAACCGTGCCCACATTGATTTCTCGAGCCCTAGCATTAAACATGTACGCATGTATAACTATTTTGCACAAGAATAAGGAGAAGTACTTTCCTTGCAATCATCTTATGTTTAAAAAAACATTCCTCTTTACATCCCTTAAAGAATAGGTAGGGCATTTCCACCTTGTCCATCACTGCCTGATCCTCTTCAATCACTAAACACCGAAGGTCGCTAGCGACCCCCATGGGGGAAAAGAAAACCCGGGTATCCTCCGGGATAGAGAAAACTATTGACTATTTTTGGTCAGGGTCAACACTCGGGGCTGAGAATCGGTTCACCAACTTTGGCACCAGCAACTCTCTGATCCTAGTGACGTCTTCTGAAGCAGAAGACTCTAACCCATCTAGGAATTTTTGGATATCTGTAGCCCCCTGAGGCCCCTCGTAAGAATTACCTTCTAGTGTACCAACTTCATGGATCATGGCTTCAGAGAACTGAGGAGACCCGGTAATGTCAATCACCTAGAGCTCATCTTTCGAGGCACTTTCCTCTGCCCGAGAAGCATCAACCCCGATTTCCTTTTCAACTCCTATAGCTCGAGGCGAGTGGCCCCATCCCCCTTTGGTTTGGGAGTTTTGGCTAAAATTCTCTCATCGACCTCTTCAAGTCGAGGAGCTTCAATCTCAACACTGGCTGGTTTGGAGGCCTCTCGTATCAAGACGCCTGTCCTAAGCCGGCCACCAGCTTCGATCTATCTTCTTCTTCGGATCCATACCTTAGCGGGTGGACTGAGTCCGAGGATAGAGCGCCAGTGCTTCCTTTGGGTTTACGCGCAGGCCTCATCTTTTTTTTTCTTTTTTGAGTTCGGAGAACTCGAAGCCCTTTTCCTCTTCTTCACGTCACCCTATCTTGGAGCAGGGGACTCGAGAGGCACATCCTTATCATCGGATGTAGGCCTCATAGCAATATCTTTGGGTTGACCTACAAAAGAAAACAAAATCGATAAGAATTCGTCAGCGCAAGGAGCAAATAAAATATTATTAAATCAGAGAATAAAACTTACCATAGTTACGGGCCTCTCACCGACCCTTAGACAATTTGCGCCATGCACGCTCGGAATATGGTCTATGTGACACTAGTACCTCGACCCACTATTTGAGTTGAGGAACCGCATCCGGCATCCTAGCCGCACCTGCACCACAAAAATACCGATAAGAAGGAAAGAAAGGGAAGAAACAATAAATAAAATCTATAAGGAGAAGTTATACTTACGCTTCATGTTCCATTTCTCGGAAAATGGCATATCTTCGGCAAGGATCAAGTATCAGGTCCTCACTCGAACGAATTGGCCCATCCAGCCTCGGTCCCGATCCTCATCTATACTTGAGAACGGGGCCCTTCTGGCCCGGTGAGCTAGTTTGATTAATCCCCCTCGATAGAGTCGGGGAATGTACAGGCGCTTAAGATGATCGAGGGTGAAGGGACACCCCTCAATTTTGTTTACATAAAAATGAAGAAGAATCACTATCTTCCAAAAGGAGGGGTGAATTTGACCGAGGGTCACTTTATACCTTTTGCAGAAGGAAATAATGATCGTGTCTAAGGGACCCAATGTAAAGGGGTAGGTGTAAATACTTAAAAAATCCTCCACTTGGGCAGTAATTGATTCCTCAGGCGAGGGAACTACCATGTGTTTATCGGTCCAGTTACAATTCTCTTTGACTTTGGAGAGACGATCATCTATGATCGTACATATATATCTCGAGACCAGCTCGCATCGACCAGGTACCGAGGAAGTTTCTTCGATCTTGAAATCAGTGCCGATCGGGCACCCTCCTGGAACGAACTCTTCAGGGTGTGCCTCTACTGCTGTCCCATCGCCGGCAGGCCGTGATGAAGATGTTGTTTCTTTCTGTGGAACAGTCTTAGAAGTTTTTACCTTTTTAAAAAAGAGATGAAGAAAAGAAAATTGAGAAGATACATTTAGTGGTTGCAAAAGTTTCAAGAAATCTAGGTACAAAAGTTGGAGAGTGAAGAGATTCTTAAAGAACAAGAGTAGAAGAATATTTTGAACATAAAGTTTGAATTAATGAAAATTGGGATATTTATAGTTTGCTAATGACGGTTCAAAACCAGTAGTGACCGGCCAACACTGACACACATTTAATGCCTTGGGGACTTGACCGATAGTAGAGCGAGGTTTGGAAGTTCATATTGTTTCTCGTCCTCTTCTCTCTGAAAAATAAGGGAACTATCTGTATATGGCCGTAACTAATTTCGTCCATTGTTTGACAATCGAGGCTAAAACATGGCAGGTCAAAGCTCGAGCTTGGGTTATATCAAACCGAGGCGCAAAATTAAATCGTCAAGCTCGTGACGCAGAGACCGAGTAAGATCGAGACCGAGCAAGAACGAGGGAAACTTGCCGAGCCAAATAGCGAAAAGCAGAAATATCCGCAATCGATCGAGGATCACGGCGAAAATCTCGGCACATATCAAGAAGAGGCCGATTAATTAGCAAATCTTGAGATTTTTTTACCTTGTATAAAATTATATCAAGAATAGAACACCCTTACTATATAAATGGGGTTCTGATCATTTGTAAGACACATTGTAACACACACAATGAAAGCAATATACTGATCATATCTAGTTCGTATCATCTTGTTTTCGGTTCTAACACAAGTTGAGAAATTTCTTGGTTCGAGGGTGTCCAAACTCAGAGGCTAAGACTGTTCAATTTTGTGGTTTGCATTTATTTTCTTAACATTAATTTCAATATTAATCTATGCTCTTAATTTGTATCAAATTATATCACGTATCCTTAAAATCGCGTACAAATTCAATTGTTATCCAATTTTAAGGGTAAATAGACATTCCCTTCCTTTTTGTCGGAGGGATTTCAATAGAAAGCGGTCGATATAAAATGGACATAACTGCTGCTCGAACTGCCAGTTGTTCAGCTTCTTTCTTGTTGTTTTCAATTTCTCCTATATATTCAATATCATTGAAGATCAATACACTTGAAAACAGGAAGATGTCTAGCAAATTGTTTTGTATGAAAAGTTGGCTTCTCTAGGTTCATCTTAGCAGCATACTCATTTTATTGATCTTTCATTTTTACTTTGTTATTCATGAAGTTGTCAGACTATTTGCACATATATAAAAGATGTACGGAGGAGGCTCTATCTATTATTAAAATATCTCGCGGATCTCCTAGACTCTTTGACTCTTTGCAGGTGTTTGGATATAAAAGTTTTAATGTATAATTTTTGAGAGAGTAGTATTTGAAGTTAAGTTTAAAAAGGGTATTTAGAAATTGAAATTATATTTGAATATGTATTTCACTTTAAAAAATATTGTATTTTTGTTAATGGGGAGAAATATTTTTATTCGCGTCATATTTAGATTGACACTAATTTTTGGGACCACCCAATTGTAAAAACTCTATATTCCCCGCCTCTCCTATACTTATTAGGGAGAAGTTTTATTTTGTGTCTCATATAACTGACACTAGTTGTATGAGGCTCCTTTTTGTCTTACAAATTTGTGGACCCCAATCTTACACTTCTTGATATAAGAAAATCTAGGTCCACAAAACTGTGAGACAAAAAAGTTGCCACTAGGTGTATGAGAAACAAAATAAAATTTTTCTTATCGGGGAATACAAGTAAAGGAAATGTTGAAGAGAAAAACTCACTCCATCCAGATTTGACAGATGACAGAAACAGGTCACCTACCTCCAGATCGTCGGGCCAACCTGGTGAAGCTGACATTAAAGTTCCAACAAAGATCCTACATTATGGAATCCAGGCTAAACTTCAAAGTAAATGGATAGGTATACCGAAAAATAACAGAAAAGGGTCAAAAATGCCCTTAACGTATTGAAAATGGCTCAAATTTGCCCTCATTCCACCTATTGGACCATAAATTCCCTTCACGTTAATTTTCGGACTACAAATGCCCTTCCTTCTAACATAACTTTGACATGGCATATGTGGGGGTTTTCATCAAATAGGTGGCACTGGTTTATTGGTACACATAAAAATATTAGACCCAATATAAATAACCCAAGACTAACCCAAGAAATAATTCATCTTCCTCAAAACCAAATCCTCTTTCTCCGAAAAACAACAGTCAAAAGGTTATGGAGACTTTTTATGGGAGATGATAAAAAAAATTTTTATTGCTATTAATGGTAAATCCTTATCCATTTTTGTGGCTTCCAAGCACTGTTTTCCTCCATTCGAAATTAACATTACGTAGGTTATATTTAACAAATTTACGAATACATATACAAGAGAAAAATTCATGAATAGATAGGAGAGATCAAATGTGTAATACTTTGAATGAGTAAATAAATTATTGAATTGAACTTACACTTGATTTTCACTCAATCTAGTGAGAGGGTCTCTATATTAAGAGTTGTCAGCTCTCACTATTTTTTTTTGGATATTCCAATAATCAAAAAATACGTCGGAATAAGAATCAGAAACTAAGTTGAAGTATCTGTAATTTATCAACAACAAAAAATATAATCACTTCAAACAAAAGAAATAAAAAGGAAAGAGAAGAAAAATATAAAAATTTAAAAAGAAGTAACTCTAAATTCTCCTAAACCATGTCTTTCTCTCTTTTATCGTGCAAGAGTATTTCAACCTTCTGTGACAATGGCTTCCAAGAGTATTTCAACCTTCAGATGGAAAGTAGGTTTGAGATAAAAGGTTCCGGGTTTGAGGTTAGTGTAAATGGGTCGGGTTATTTGTGTTGGGTCTGATAATTTATGTGTACCAATAAACCAGTTCCACATATTTAAGATAAAGCCCCACATTTGCCACATCATAGTTATGTTAGAAGGAGGGGTAGTTTTGGTCCAAAAATTAATGTTAAGGGTATTTATGGGCCAATAGGTGGAGGAGGGAATGTTTGAGCCATTTCCAATATATTAAGGTCATTTTTGACCATTTTCCAAAAAAATAAAACCCTCTATGTAACTAGTGATCAACTTAGAATATAAGGGCACTTGAATATTTACGTGCTCCCAACTACATTCTTTCTTTATTAAATGAAGATGGTCTGGTCGCACAAGAGAATCTCGAGACTATACAAGGCACGCCATGCTATTCTAAACGCCTCCGCCCGCTATTATTGCCCCTGCTTTGGCAAGACATCTAAAACGGTTGGTTTACCATAACCTCTGTCTTTGCCCTTTTTCTTGAAGAAGCTTTTGTCACCTTCTTCCTCTTGCCCAGAATAATTTCAACTGCCTCACCAAAGGGCTCCATAACCTCAGTAGACAGAGCCACTAAGGCCGCAACAATTACATGGTGAATGTCTTGTGAATTCATAGAACTTGGAAAGAGTGAATCCAAATCACTTGGCAAGAAAGCTAACACAACAAGCAAGTAAGAAATAAACAGGGAAATCAATCAAGATAAAAGAGATGATATTGATTATATGTATATATAGGCAAAAATCAAAGGCAAAATCTCTAAAGAGTCGGGCTCAAGTTAATCACTAAAAATAATATTATTACCTAAAAAACCGCCACTGACATCAAAATCTGTGATAGCTGGTCACATGTTATAAGCAGTAATAAGAGATTTTGTACGTCTCGTCAATCACATATCAAATTACGTCATAATGGGGATACGAAAGAGCGATCGTTCTTGCCAAGATATCTGTCAAGATTTATCGTATTAGGAGTTTTCCACTTTTCGGGTACTTCCTATGAACTGCTCGAAAAATGGGGAGAGTATGGCATCAGTATCAAAGTAACATGCTCAATTAATAGCTTAATCTTGATGAAAATAGCTTTACAAAGCTAAGTTGTTCTTCCGAAGGTCCACACCCAGTACATGTGATTAGGGACTGTCCGAAGATCACATTTGGCACCCATGACTAGTGATCTCCCAGGCAAGGGATAGACCAAAGTAGGAATGCCTAGCTCAGATGACGGTTTCTCCAAAGAAATGCCTAGATATGGGGACTTCTACATATTAAATGTTCGTAAAATTATAAAGAAAGTTTTTTTCATGCACCACTGCTTAGGCCGTACTTCTATATACGGCGAAATTGGAGGGTCCAATTTCTCGTCATTAAAGCACTTCGGAAGATCACCTCGAAGGCTCGATGCCGCTGCCGAGTACCCTCACTTGAGGGTCATCGACACTTGACCCCATAGTAGCAATGATCACGATAAAGGTAGAAAGGGGGAGTTCCCAAGACACACTCCTAGGACTGACAAAGTCTGCTGGTCTACTCTAATTCCGAGTCTGGGTGTCATCTAGCTGTCCCATCTCCATATCATT
Organism: Nicotiana glauca; assembly: GCA_026770625.1. NCBI lineage: Eukaryota > Viridiplantae > Streptophyta > Magnoliopsida > Solanales > Solanaceae > Nicotiana > Nicotiana glauca. The sequence continues at coordinate 48,674 of MU748983.1, forward strand.
GTAATTAATGCATCTTGTACTATGTTGGAATTCCCCTCCGATATAAAGGGGATCCTTATCATTTTGTAACCCTATGTTGCTTCAGTTACTCCACACGAATATACAAGAACATTCTCTCTGCTTTCTAAGATACTTTTTTGTTATTATTGCTTTCATTTATTATCTTCATACTTGTTCACCATTTATTGTTTATAATTGGCCATAAAGAGCCTTCATCAATTTTATTATAACTGTTAGTCATACCCCAATTGCCCACGATAGCTCATTATTGAGCCACGAAACCGACCTCGAGGTCCCCGTATCGACAGGCTCGAGGCCCCGATTATCAGCCTCTCGGTTTGTTATCACCTCATGTTTAGCTCTTATTTCGTCCCTAAACTTCATACACATAGAATCATCTGCTTAACAACTAGCATAAAAATAGATCACGTATTTTTAGAGTCACATCAATAAATTTAATTGTTATTACCATTTTCACGATAAACAGTTTGGCGCCCATCGTGGGGCTAAAAATAATAGTGATTATTTTCTTGTTGGTTTCGTTGCACAACACAAGTTATTTTTCACGCTTTTTCTTGTCCAAAGATCTTTGATTTCGGGTCAGAATGTCCGATTTAGTAAACAACAATCTTGAGAACCACGGAGAGAATGGTGTGGCTGTTCCAGGTGCTGGTGAACCACCACAAAACCATGAGAACGCACCAGGACCAATTTCGGTGGACGAAGTCTCATGCGATGCTCGACACGTCGAAATAAGCTCCCACACTAACAAGAGCGTACACCAAGGCGACCAACAGGAAGCCCAAAAAACCCCAGCTTGGGAAGAATGGAAAGTTAGCCTTCATGTTATTTTTGAAATGTTGCAGGCACAACAGCTAGCTACTGCTCAGCTATAAAGCCACCAGAAAACTCCTAACATAGTAGCACCAGGGACAGCTCTCCCGACCGAACAGGTGCTGGAGAGATCAAGCAATAATGGGTCGATAGCCGATCCCATCATCGTGAAGATGCTCGAGGACCTCACCAGAAGGATCGAATCGGGCGAGAAAATGATAGGAGCCAACGATAAGAAGGTCGAGACTTACAACTCCAGGGTCGACCAAATTCCAAGAGCGCCCCCGATCTTGAAGGGTGTAGAATCAAAGAAGTTCGTGCAGAAGCCGTTCCCACATGAAGTGGCCTCGAAACCCATTCCAAAAAAGTTCAGAATGTCGGAGCTTCCAAAATACAACGGTACCTCGGACCCCAATGAACACGTTACTGCTTACACCTGTGCAGTAAAGGACAACGACATGAAGGACGACGAGATCGAGTCCGTCTTGCTGAAAAAATTCGGAGAAATACTTTCTAAAGGGGCAATGACGTGGTATCATAACTTGGCCCCAAACTCTATAGACTCATTTTCCATGTTGGCAGATTCCTTCATAAAGGCGCATGTCGGGGCCATCAAGGTGGCCACCAGGAAATCCGACGTCTTCAAAATCAAACAAAGGGAGAACGAGATGTTGCGAGAATTTGTATCTCGCTTTCAAATGGAAAGAATGGAACTATTGTCGGTATTTGACGACTGGGCGGTATAGGCCTTCACTCACGGTCTAAATGAGCGAAGCTCAGTGGCTTTGAAGCAGCTCAAGAAGAATCTGATTGAATATCCCGCCGTGACTTGGTTGAATGTTCATAATAGATACCAGTCAAAAGTCAGGGTTGAGGACGATCAGCTGGGGGCCCCTGAGGCTCGGTGTATCCAAGCAGGCTCCTGGAGAAGGAGCCAAAGCCATACAAAGAGAGATATCAGCCATACATCAAAGATTGAAGGAACGCCCTGAGGTATAACCCACCTCGAAACGATCGAAGGATGGATCGAGGACAGAATCCTCGGGGACCGATCAGCAAATCCGAGTTCGATAGGAACATGGGGCCAGAAGAGGCACCTCGCTTGTCAGAATACAACTTCAACGTTGATTTATCAGACATTGTCTTCTCCATCAGCAAAATCAAAGATTCCAAGTGGCCCAAGCCTGTGCAATCGGATCCTTCACAAGGGAACCATAACCTAGTGTGCAAATTTCACAACACGTACGGACATAGGACCAAGGATTGCCGACAACTCCGAGAGAAAGTGGCCCGATTACTTGACAATGGTTACCTTTGGGAATTCCTCAGCAACCGAGCCAAAAACCATTTTCGGGAAAGAGATGGCCAAAAAGAACAAGGTGGACGAGCCGCAAAAAATCTTTCACACCACTTTTTAAAACACGCTCTTGGCTATATCCGAATAAAGGACCGTACAGCGTCCGCCGAACGAACGCCAAGGTCCAAAAGTGGCATCGCCACTAAGGTATAACCATCTCCCTTTTCATTTTATATTTCACACTAACTCTTATGCAGGCACCCTATTGAAGCCGTCGAGATGCTAATCCAGCTCAAAGACCTTAAGGTTTTAAAGAATCCATTGCACTCTTTTCTTTCGATCGAGTTTTTATCTCGAAAAGGGTTTTTATCGGCAAGATTTTTAACGAGGAAACATCCACATGCTACCTAAGGAAGACTTAACAAGTATTCAACGATTCTTTTGCAATCAACCGTGAACACTGCGGGGCATTCCCCCGGAAGGACATTCATCGAAAAAACCAAGAAATGCCAAATGGGGTCCCGATAAGAAAATGATGTACTGGGCCAAAAAGTCGAACGAACTGTGTCCGTATAGCCAAGCCCCAACGGCAAAAATACGTATACTTGTACCAAGTAATCAAAGAATACCTTTTTTCAAAGCACTTCACACTCCAAAATAAACTCAGCATTATCGCAAAAAATGATTCCTCCGTCAAAATGTCCCGAACACTCGGGGACTAGCGTCGACAATTCAATATATGAACGACCTCCGGGTTGGGACTCCAAGCTCATAAGCCCTCAACGAGGCAACATGAAAATTACGAAATGACTCCAAGGCCAAAAATGTCCCGAATACTCAGGGACTGGCGTCATAATCTCAAAAAATTGTAGGACCTCAGGGTCGGAATCGCAAAAATTGTAAGTTCTCAATGAGGCAATACCCAAGCCTACAAGTAACGGCTTCCGAGCCAGAACACCCTCGATAACTCGGGGACTGTCGCCAATCTCCATTTATTAAAAAACTCGAGGCCATAAGACCCCAAGTGGGCAGATTCGGCCTCGTAAAACCTACATAAGGCAGCAACAATATCAGTAAGACCTAATGCAAGGCATGAACCATACTTGTACCAAGTATCTAAAAATTGTAAGACCTCAACGACATGAAAATTTTGTAAGACCTTGCTAAAGGCATAAACTTAATCTCAAAGTTTAGGCTATATATCGAATTTGTAAGACCCCTAAAAAGGCATACCCTCGATATCGACGCCCAAAATACTTCACTTGGGATAAAAATGGCTCCGGCCAAGAACGAATGACTACGGTTATAAGGCTGTACCAGCCAAACTAACATGACTCAGGGACGTCTGATTGTCGCTACAAAATTACAGGCCTTCAAATACTAGAATCTACTTTGAAAAGAACCGGTTAAACAGGCTACCCTCAACATAGGGAAAAGAGCTTCGACCATGTCAGCCCCAAATCATAGGCTTCGAGATACTCAGCCTCCGAGCTAAACCTCCCGAGGTGCTCGACCATCGCCACAAAATGGCTCGTAATCGAGGTTCTTCTCGAATCGTCAAAGAGTCAGGCAAAAATTATCCCAAAAAGTCCTTAACAAGGGAAAAATAAAGCTCACACAAATATGAAAACTTGAGGATCGAATGAGCTCGAGTCACAACCCGATTCGGAGACTGAACCCAAAATAGTTACCTAAAAATGCTAGGGCAAAAAGCATAAAAGCTTAAATGCCATCTTACACATAAAAGGTCGCTTCGACACAAAAGCATAAGAGCCATTGTCGCCAGCTTACACATAAAAGGTCTCTTCGACCTAAGGCATAAGAGCCATTGTCGCCAGCCCGTGCAAATCTGAAAACTTGAGAGTCGAACGAGCTCGAGTCGAAACCCGACTCGGAGATTGAACACAAAATAGTTAACTGAAAATGCCCCAGGGGTCGTATCACGAATCTAAGGATTCCTACAAACTTGAAGGCCGATTGATCTGGCCAAAATCTCGACAAGCAGAAACCCAGAGGATACAAAATCTCAAGGTTTCCCCCCTTATACATGCAATAATAAAATACAAGCTCCGTTAACATCACACTATGAAAACTATATACATAGAGACAGAGATGAAAGTAAATGCCCCCCTTTGGGGCTATGGCCTGACGGCCCCGTCCTCACTATCTTTGGTATCAGACAGAAGGAACTTGGCATCGTATTCCTCCACCTTGGCTTGCTCAATCTCTTCCGAAAGATCGAAACCCCTGGCATGAATTTCCTCAAGAGTTTCCCTCTGAGATTTGAACCTTGCATACTCTTTGCTACTGCTCGCACGGTCGAGAGTTCTCCTCAGCTCAGCTCTAGCAATGGCAGCACTCTTCATATAGGCTGTCGTTTTCTGGTCTGCCCTAGTGCCGCTCATTACAGCTTGGGCCCGGGCATTCACCACCTCGGACCTTGCCTTCAAAAGCCCAGACTCGAGCCTCGCCATCATGTTCGCTCACACAGAATAATTCGCACGAGTAGCCCAAATCTGCACGTTAAGGGTGGAAACTTTAGCCAAAGCACTCTCTTTGGCCACAACTTGGGCATCTGCATGAGCCTGTAGCTCGTTGAACTCACGTTTGGCCTGAAAAACTTCGTCTCAAAGTCACTCTAGCTCCTCCGTCTTGCCCTCTAACTGGAATATCAAAACATCAATATCCGAGGATAAAAGGAGTAATATACGTCTACATAAATTGCAAGATACCTGTCTTACGAGGCGGTTCTCACGGCCCCAGCCCTGATCCGCCTCACACCACAGGGATACCAGATCTCTCTCCTTTATCTCACAAACGAGCCTCCCTAAGGGATCTCTCCCTATCCGAAACTTTCTGCAACCTAGCCGCATAGCGAAGCAGCTCGGACTTAAGCATGTCGAACGCCTGCGAGAGGAAATTCAATGAGAAAGAAAGAGTCTGAGACTGGAATAATCCTATGACAGCTTCCAAATCTTACCATAAATCCGAGCTGCTGAGCCTCGCCAAAGGACGAGCTAATTTTTGATGGTTTAGCGTCCTCCGAAGCGCCTTTGGTATGAACAGAAGTAGGCACCACATGCTCTTCGCCCTTCGAAGTACCTTGAGCAGAAATGGGGAACGTTCTCCTAAAAATTGAAGTCTCCGAAGCCGGATGATCGATCGAACTGCCTCTTTTGAACTGTTGAGAAAGACTCACCCACTGCGAGCCTCCTCACATCCCGGATACCCTTTCCGTTTATTATCGACCCTCAACTCAGAGGTTAGGAATCTCTCCTCCTCCCCCAGTGGTCACGACCTCACCTCGGAAAAATATCCAATACCTGCGGTGGCCAAGTTAGTACGAAAAGAAGGAGAGTATCACTTTGGGAAAATAAGCCACCAAGCGCCTACCATGATGCTTTGCCTCCCATCTCCTCTTGGACAGGTCTTGCCACCTGCACCTATCATGGGTCGAACAAGCTTCCAGCTTACGAGGCCATTTGGCAAAATCAGTGACCTCGTCCGGTAGCCAAGGAGTCACTACAAAAAAATATGACAGAAAAATATTATCATGGAGCCCGCCTCCGGTCAAAGTGGTAAAAATAATGGTATGACACTTACGTGTGGAATTCCATTTCTCAGGAAAGGGCAAATTCTCCAGGAATGATATCGATCGTCCGAGCTCAAACGAACCGGCTCATCCATCCCCGGTCATCATCCTCCTCACTGTTAATGGTAGGAGACCGGGTAGATCGATGTTGTAGAGTATTCAAACCCCGATATCGCAGCAGCCGATATAACCTCACAAGATGACTGAGGGTAAATTCGAGCCCGACCTTATTTGTAAAGTACCTTATCGTCTGCACTATCTTCCAAAGGGACATGTGAACCTGCACTAAGGTAACCCGATATCTCCGATAGAACGCAAGCATGACCCGATCGGGGGGACCCGATGAAAAGGTACGCATATACATGCTCAAAACCCCTCTACATAGGTCATGATGTTCTCCCTAGAAGTAGGTACTTGTAGTACCATAGCTTCTCCCCATCCGCAGTCTTTTCTGATCATTTCGAGGTGTTCCTCCTTTACTGATGAGATGAACCTCGTTGCATTCTCCCGATGTCCTTAAATGTTGGGGGGTCTCTCCAACGTAAATTCTTTCCTCGAGATAAAGCACCTCGAGGCCCACCGGCCGGGTACCGACGGTGTTCAACCGACCGGATGCGGAACAGAGGCGGAACTCCCCTTCCTTGATGAACAAATTCCGACGTAATAGTCATGGATACGATAAAATAAGCAAAGAAGGGTATAGATTTGGGCAAAAATTTTGAGTCGAAACGACGGAAGAACTGCCACAAAGCACCAAGTTCTGCAGAAGAATAGTTACTCAGAGTTGCAAGATATCCATTTGAGAAACAAGTGGACGAGTATATAAGGGCAAAGCAGTGGCTGCTCACTTGCCCAGAGGGCCAATTAATTCTGGCAATGTTAGCGTCAACTTTTTCTTTGGAAATGTACTGGTGGGACCAGCCCAAGGTCCTTTATCGGATTGCACGAATGCTGCTATCGTGCAAAATTCAAGAGGTATTAAGACCTCGAGGATTTCTCGCTATCACAAGCACTGGCCCCAAAGAAGCTGTCAACCTAACTCTGAGATAGGACCCAGTTTTGGGATCCCGAACGCTCCAAACATGGACTCCAGAAAGTTAATGTCAAATGCAAAGGATAACTCCACAAAAGCGATGAAATATAAAGAATGGAAAGGCTCGGAGCAGAAAAACCCTTTTGTATTGACAAAAATACATTTACAATGGGCGTCTTTACAAGACTTGTTCCCCCGGGAGTACGTACATAGAAAGAAGAAAGAAAAAAGAGCAAAACAACACAAGCCCTACTCTTCATTGCCACTATCCTCTGTGCATTTCCAGCATCCTCATCTGGAGCGATCAAGAGTGCCAACTTTCTCTCTAACTCTCGGGCCTCCTCAATTTTGGCTGAAAGGTCGACACCTCTGGCTTCGACCCTCTCCAAGGCTTCCTTCATTGCCTTCGCTCTAGCATGTTCGATAGACCGAGCCATTTTATGCTCGGCCTCCATCGATTTATCACGATCTATCTGGTTCACTGTAGATGCATCTTTCAGATAAGTAGTAACTTTTCCTTCAGTATCAGACTTGACCGCAACTAGTGTAGCAATCTCCTTTCGAGCATTTTGGAGAAGACCTTGGGTTGATGCCAACTCCAAGGCTACTGCCTCGTTAGCTCCCTCAGCCCGATAATCTCCATATTCAGTTGCCCGATCTGCGAATCCTTTCGCCCGACCTACGAAGAGAAAAGTAAACCAGTTAGTGTCAAATTATAGGAATTAGGGGGGATTCGCACAAAGCAAAATACATGCTCAGCAAGATCAGCCTTTTCCTGGAGTACGCCCTCTAAAGCATCCCGGAGCTCACTCAGCTCTTTCTTCTTTCGGGTAGAGTAAGCCTCCGACTCTCACAGCCTCGAGGTAAGCCTATCATGCTCCTTTTCACTGCATGAAAGATCCTCATGGAGCTCGGAGAGGGCATGATCATACATCTACTTACACTGCGGCGTATCAGAAGGGTTAGAATAACGAAGAGTAATGCTCGAGAGTAAAAGAAATATACAAGAAACGGCTATCACCTGCCGAAGGAATCTTTCCGCCGCCTTGATGATGCTAGGAGAATCGAGACCAACATTGTCACTAAGATCATCAAGAATGTTGTTGAGCGTGCCTCCCCCTTTCAGAGGATTCTCCGTTTTGGCAGCGTTCAGATTCTGAGCGTCCCTTAACTCCCTTGACGCGAACCAAAAGTCCAAAATGAAATCGTCTAGAGCATCGATGTCCTTGAGGGGCAATTCCAGCCCCCAAAAAGCTCTGAGTCCAGACCCTTTGGGATCGGAAGCAATGGTCCCCCCCAGCGGGAACTGCACTACATCTGGTCACAGGATCCGGAATCACCTCAGCGCCCTTCTCAAGGATCTTCACCGCACGAGACCGATCTGAGTCGGTCATCCCCGATTCAACAACTTTCGATCGAGGCATCTTCGAGACTCCCACTGATGACCTAGGTTTCCGTTCCAAGAGACATTCGCTTTCATCATTATCTTCGTCCCCAGTGCTGAGGCTTACCTCAGAAGATGAAGCTGAGATACTAATGGAAGTTCGAGGCCTGTGTGATTTAGATTTCTTCATCATGGGGGGATCGTCAGCCTCCATGTCCTTCCTTTTCTTGCCCTTAGCGAGCTCCGAAGTTTTTATCTCGCCACCAGGAGGCAATCTCATCTGCATATTCTCACCAAGGCCTGCACAGGTGCAATGACCAGAACTTATCAGCACAAAAAGTATAGGGAGAAACATAAGCTAATATATATATGGCAAGAAAAACTTTACCATGATTTTTTTCCACCCACCGCTTCTTATCTAGGTCGGGCTAAGATCGAACAAGGTATGGGAACTTGGTATCCCACTACTCGATCCATCTCGGTAAGTCCGAGAGCGTTTCGGGATACCAAGAGCCAGCTGCAGAAACCAAAAAGGGAGTCATTTTCTCATAAGAAAGGAAAGAAGATTAAAAAATACATTGAGGGAAGAAATGCTTACACCGTATGTTCCACTTTTCTGGGAAAGGCATCCTCCCGACAGGAATAATGTCCTAGGTTTTCACCCGAACAAACCTAATCATCCATCCTCAACCTTTGTCCTCGTCCATGCTCAAGAAAAATGATTTTTTAGATCGGTAATGAAGCCTAATCAAACCTCGATAGAACCTAAGACTGTACAAGCTAAGTAAATGGTTGAGGGTAAAGGTCTAACACCCGACCTCATCGGATAAATGACGGAGCATCAAGACTATCCTCCAAAAGGAGGGATAGATTTGACCAAGCGTCACTTGGTATTTATCACATAAGTCAAGGATAACCGGATCTATCTCTGGGGGAAGGGATTTAGAAGGATCAGCCAGACCCAAAGTGAAGGGGTAAGTATATACATGGAGGAAACCGGCCTTATAATCCGTTATGTTCTCTTCAGGGCGAGAATTTCCACCTTTACTGCCTCCTTCCATCGGCAGTCATCCTTCACCTTCCCTATGTCGATCACAACACTGATATACCGAGACACATGTTCGCATCGGCCCAGAGCGGAAAAGGGTTTATCGATGGTAAAGTCCTTCGACATGTCAAGATTGGTGGGAATACATTGTTCCAAAGTGGGTATCACTTTGGGTTTCCCTTTAGACGTTCGAGATGATGGGGCAATCTCGTCTTTTCGAGGAATCATTTTAGAGGTTCTAACCATGACGATGGTGAAATTCCTCTAAGAAAAGTGAGAAGAAAGAATGTAACAAGGAATGAGTCTGGATTTACAACTTTGAAGACGCTGGGAAAGTAAGAATTATCAAATGATTGGTGCATTTATAGGAGCCGTATGGGCTACGGAAGGTAAGAGCTAACAATGATTCGCGGACTCCTCGATAGTCGCATTTGATGGCCACCCTTGTGCGGACTTTTTGACGTTTCATTTAATCCCCTAATAGGCTGGCGTCATGTCGATGATGTCCTCGAATAGAAGCTCAAAATCATTTCCTATCACTTCGTTCTAGGAAATGCGGGGATTATCACTACGAAAGATCACCTCGAAGGCTCGATGCTGCTACCGATACCCTCCCTCGAGGGTCTTCGACACTCGAGCCCATACAATGATCACGATAAAGGTAGAAAGGGGGAGTTGCCTAGACACACGCCTAGGACTGACAAAGTCTGCTGGTCTACTCCAAATCCGAGTTAGGGTGTCATCTAGCTGTCCTATCTCCCTATATTTTTAATTAATGCATCTTGTACTACGTTGGATTCCCCTCCTATATAAAGAGGATCCTTGTCATTTTGTAACCCTCTGTTGCTTTAGTTACTCCACACGAATATACAAGAACATTCTCTCTGCTTTCTAACATGCTTTCTTTTTATTATTGCTTTCATTTAATATCTTCACACTTATTCACCATTTATTGCTTATCATTGGCCATAAATAGCCTTCATCAATTTTATTATAATTGTTAGTCATACCCCGATCGCCCCTCGGTAGCTCATTATCGAGCCACGGAACTGACCTTGAGGTCCCCATATCGACAGGCTCGAGGCCCCGATTGTCAGCCTCTCGGGTTGATTATCACCTCATTTTTAGCTCTTATTCATCCCTAAACTTCATACACATAGCATCATCTGCTTAACAACTAGCATAAAAATAGATCACGTATTTTTAGAGTCTCGCCAACAAATTTAATTGTTATTACCATTTTTACGGTAACAACTTCACTTACACCCGTATAAACAACCCTGAAGGGTAGAGACTTACTAATTCTTTCAAAAAATTTCATGCACCAAATAAATATGGCGTCTTCTTCATAGGCGCTGAAAATAGTAAAAACCCGAGGAGGAAACTTTAACTGATTTTGTAATGATTTGATAAGTTCATTCCGAAAACTAACTAGGTTATATCATTGCTATAACATTGCATCAATTATAACTTTTTAATATAAAAAAAGTAAACAATAATAAGTACAATTAAACTGTTCATTCATTATTAAAAGCTCAAAAAGGCCACAACACATAAAATTAAAATTCATTACAAAAACACCCTCATAGGTCTTCTGATCCTGGAAGAGGTTCTTCAGTGGAAGAAGAAAGAGATAAAGAAGGTGTAACTAAAAGAAGCGGAGGTGAAAGATTTTCTTCAGTACCCTTGTTCCCTAGGATTCAGCAAGCAGAATAAGGTTGCATCTTTATTTTCTTCTTCATCTTCATCCTCATACCCTTCAGAGTCATCAGAAGCATAGGAGTTCGTGGGCCTCTCCCACTCAATAAGGTGATCCACCTTGGAGATCTCCTCATTCAAGGACTTAAAACGAACCTCGTAGATGACTTTATAACGAGCCACCAAGTAGGCAAACTTTTGATCCTCTTCTGCTTCATCTCTATCCATCTTCAAATTCGAGGAAACACTGACCTACCGGGCTCAAAATTTATTCCTCTCTATCTCAAATATTTTTAGAGCCCATTTTAGCTCGTTTACCTCCTTGAACAGCCCCCCACACCGATTCTACAAGGTTTTTCTCTCGGATATAACTTTGCTCCATTCTTCAATCAAAATAATGTGCTGGTCCTAATTCCTCTAGATAATGGTTTCAAGTTCCTACATCTTCTGATCTATCTCTTCGAACTTCTGTGAAAACTCGAGCTCTTTGAGCCTCATTCTCCTACTCTAGTTGGCGGATCCTTTCCAAAGCCTCTTTGATCTCTAAGGACATAGCTTCCTTCTATGAATCCATTTTGGATAGGGTTGGTGTCAAACACTAGATCTGTTTTTTTCGCTCGCGCTAGATAGCATCACTTTTTACAATTCTGGGATATAGTTCTGTCGCTGTCAGGTTAACATAAAAAAAGGCCATTAGAAAAATGAAAAAGAACATGAATCAACTGAAAAAGTGATGTTTAAAACTTTGCTTTGAACCCTATTATATTACATATTTTTCTAGGTTTTCCATCGAAGCCCTAATCATATATTCTTATTCCAAAGACCTAATACAACCTTTGAACTAAAAAATATTCTTTTTGGCCTCCAAAAGACGTTTACATCCGAGATATTTCGACCAAAACTTGCCTCTTTGGAACAATAAAATCTTTGGCTTCCAGGAATATGAGTACCTTAGGGCAGGAAACAAAGGATGAGTCTACCTCAGACCCAACGAAACTATGTTACAAAAGTTGTGGCTCCTCTATAAAGACCACACCTGACTCACCAAAGCCTTCGTGCAAGAGTGGTATAGTTTTTCCCTCTGGCACCATTTGTTCTTTGTCGGGTCTCCATTTTGGGGCCGATTTTGTCTTGTTATCAATCTCGATGAGAATGGTAGGAGGAGCAAGAGGAGGGAGAAGTTCATCCGCATCAGGCTCATCCTCGAGCCGGGAAAGAGTAACTGAAGGCAAGACCCAAGGATTGTTTTCCCCCTCTTTCTCTTGACTCCTCTTTTAGAGTTCTTGTACTTATGCTTCTTTGGTTTAGGGATAAAAGGCCCTCATTCGCCTGATTTTTTCTTCGATAGGGATGATTTTTTCACAAGATTTAGGACCTCGATCCGGGTTGACGATGATCTCCTAGAGCCGGCCCCTCCAACAGTAGAAAGGGAGTGTTAGAAATCTGAATGAGAAAGAGAAGTTTGATTATCTTGCAGTTGAAACATTCGTATCATAATTTTTTGACTCCCTTCTTTCGATGGCTGAGATCTCTTTCTAAATTCTCACTATATGGTTGTCACCTTTAAAATTTTGTCGACCCATTCTATAATGACCCGACCGGTCATTTTGAGCTCTAGAATGTTGTTCAATGATTTAAGACCTTGAGTTCTTCAATTTATATATTATAACTTTCGTGTATAGTCGGTTTTTGCTTCTGAGAAGTTTGAAGTTAAATTAAAAAACAAATCTCAATTCGGATGACTTAAGCTCGAAGAGTTGACCGAGGTTTGACTTTTAATGAAACGACCTCTGAATCGAGATTTTAAAGTTTTTATAGATCCGTAAGGTGATTTCATACTTAGGCATATATTTGGGTTGAGCATCAGATGGTCCAAGAATGATTCAATGCTTAATATCGCAAGTTTGTATTTTGAAGGTTTTGAAATTTGCTAAGTTTGACTTGGAGCGAATTTCAATGTTATCAGATTCCGGAAGGTGTTTAGGGACCTTACATATGTTTATTTTATTTATTGGAATGACATAAATACAACATCTATTTGGGGATGTAAATAAACATAATTTAAATCTAAAACTACCAAGGACAAGTGGTACCGATATACGAAAACCATGTAAATCTTCAATGCCAGCTTTCGCCATACACAACAGCATCAACTCAAGATCTGCACACAAGGTGCAGAAGAGGAGTTTGAGTAAAACTGACCCCCAGAACTCAATAAGTAACAAACCTAATCTCAGGTTGAAAGTAGTGACGAGCTCGAAAGATGGTCAGAGTCCAACACTAATAGCCAATCACAACTTTTAATAATTTAATAAAGACAATAAAAATAATAACTTAAAAGCTATTATGCTTAGCTTGTTTACAGTCATGCTTTTTAAGTATAACAGTCAAAGTCCAAATCTTGCCACTGAAATCATTAAACATGAGTTTGTTAAAAGAACCATGTTTTCCAATTCACAAAATCATATAAGACTTTACGTTTACCAATCAGCATGAGAAAAGTACATCTCTATGCCTATATGATAATATACATGCCAAGTCGTCAACTGCCATATATCGTCTAACATGAAAAAAATACATCTCTATACCTACATGTCAAATATATATGTCAAATCATCAAATGCCATGTTACTGTCTAGCATGAGGAAAAAAAATATTTATGCCTGCATGTCAAATGTACACGTCGCGTAAATAATTTCACAGTGATACCATCAAGTACACTAACTCTCAACACACTCAAGGTGCTTGGCTCAATCCGTCACTCCATCACATACAAACAATTACTTCGCACTATACGGGTGCACAACGCAAAATCCCCTCATCAAAGTACGTGTATATATTATTGTTCTTGCACTCACTATTAGAATATTAGACTCCGGAGGGGTGCATCCTGCCCGAGCGCTAATCAAAAGCCAATATGGCATGTTGCGGCATGACACCTGCTCCAAATAATAATCAATAGCCAATACCGCATGTTGCAGCATGCAACCCGATCCATATAATAATCAATAGCCAATAAGGCCTGTTGCAGTGTGCAATCCGATCCATATATTACTCAATAGCCAATAAGGGTCGTTTCAACGTGCAACCCGATCCATATATCACTCACAACACTACTCTACGATCCACATCAGTCAACAACCTCTCAAGTCTTAAGGGATCACAATCTCATAGAACTCGGCCCAAACAATATCACATATGGAAGACAACAACAACGTGTAATGTAACAAAATATTAATATTCAAAGACCGAGGTATGACTTGCAAGTAAGGAATCATGACTGAGCAAATAACTGCAGTTAAATCAAATAACTCAAAATAGCATGCATAATTTCATTATGTCTCAACCAAATAAGCACAAAGCCTAAACATCATTTCTAAATTCATAGCTCAAATAATAAAGTGAGTAAAGAAAATACGGATATCACAAAGCATGATAGCAAAAGAAGTCCTGCAATAGTCTAAAGTCCACTCGAATCATGAATACACCGGTGCATGCATGCTCGTCACCTAGCATGTGCGTCACCCCAACAGATCTCATATAACATAGTTTTCAGGGTTAATTATCCTCAAATACAAGTTTAGATATGTTACTTACCTCGAACAAGAGAAATCAAATACCGAGCAAGCCAAACAATACTCTAGAAACTCCATCACGGGCGAATCATCCTCTGAATGGCTCGAAACTAGCTAAAAGCAACTCAAAAATATCAAATAATGCCTTAGGATACAAACTCAAGCGATAAAGGTTGAATCTTTAATTAAAAATTCAAAGTGCAAAAAGTCAATTCGGGTCTACACCTCGAAACCCGGTAAAACGCACAAATTCTGAATCCATTCGAATATGAGTCCAATTATATTATTGGTTTCCAAATCCAACTTTGATTTCATGCTCAAAACCTTAAAATTCATTCTATTAAGTTCAAATAAAAAACTCCCAATTTCTTTTCTTCAAATCCTTGATTTAGGTATAATAATCCATGAAAAAACATAATATATAATCAAAACAAAGATAAAATAACTTACCCTTAAGATTTGGATGTTTATCTCCTTCAAATCGCCTTACTGTGCTCCAAGAACTCAAAAGTGAAAGACAAAAACTCAAAATCCCGATATTGGACATTAAATATCACTACCCGACCTCCTTCTTCGTGATCGTGGTCACCAACCTCACGATCGCGGTTCACAAATTGCTCGGCACAATTTGAGCCTCCGTGATCGCGACCAAGAACCTCCACGATTGCGATGAGCAAATTTGAACTGACTTGCTCAACTCTTCAAGATATCATCTAGTATAATGTCCATAATGTTCTCTACAATGCTCTAAATGACAAACAATTTGATTTTATGAAAACTAGACACAAAGTGCTATAACTTTTATCATTGAATCACCTCCAATTTCCTTATAGATGGCAAGATATAAGCTTCCAATGTCAGTCCTATGACAGTAGAAATTCTACTACGCGATCACGATTTAGTAGGCCCAAACAACAATTTGCTCTTCGCGAACGTGGCCCAAAGGTCCACGATCGAGTCACACCCCTGAGCCAAAAACCAGCAACTGAAAAGGGCCTAGAAGTGATCTGAAATCACCCTAAAACTCACGGGAGACCCTTGGGACCCTGTCCGAACATACCAACAAGTCCCAAAACATAACATGGGCCTACTCGAGGTCTCAAATCACACATAATAACATCAAAACCATGAATTACACCTCTAATCAAGCTTAATGAACTAATGAACTTTCAACTTTCAAAACTCATACCGGACCATATCAAATCTACTCAGAATGACCTCAAATTTTGCACACAAGTTCCAAATGATATAACAAACCTATTCTAATTTTTGGAACAACAATCCGAATCCGATAATACCGAAGTCAACTCTTGATCAAACCTATGAACTTTCCAAACCTTCAAATTGTTAACTTTTGCCAATTTGAGCCAAAACCTTCTAAGAACATCCAAATGCTAATTCGGGCATACGCCCAAGTACAAAATTACCATCCGGACCTAACAGAATCATCAAAAACCCGATCCAAGGTCAAATACATAAAAATCAAATTTGGTCAACTATTCCAACTTAAAGCTTCATATTCAAGAATGATAGAATCATTCTTTCAAATCAAATTCCTAACAACGCGAAGACCAAAATCGACCATACATGAAAATCACAATACGCTATATAAAGCTACTGATGACCTCAAACCACCCAACTAAATGCAAATGCTCAAAATGACCGGTCAGGTCGTTACATTCTCCCCCACGTAAACATGCGTTCGTCTTTGAATGTGCCAAGAGTCATTCCAAGACCATCAAATCACCTTATAACCTCTCCGTACACATGCCCGTGTGTGATCCCACGTCACCTCAATCCATATAAGCATGACAACACAACCTAGCTGAAGATCCTTACTTCAACCTTAGCCCATAAACCATAGAATCAAATCTCGAATATCTGAAATCCATTCCAAGACCCGATTATCACATTTATACATTGTATAATTTTGAACAAGTTGAATCAATCCATAACCATAACCCAATATGTAATCATATTATATACCACATAACTAAGATACTCATAGCAATAACTTCCAACCACAATAACTGATCAATAGCCAACTAGGTGATGGTAATAGATCTCATCTCAACTAAAACCTTGTGTTGAACCTTCATACATTTCCAATGATGAAAGAAACATGCTGTTACTCATAACCAATCATCAGATTGTAGAGCTCTCTCGCCCGATGAGAACCATTGCTAAATTCTAAGCTGACTAGAGATGTTATTCTTCCAAACATACCTTAATCAAATCCAATAGCACTCATTTTAGGTATAACCTCATCTCGTCTAGTATAAGTTTCTCGATCAATACGCCACACCGGTACCATCCCGAGCCACATACCACGGAATTTGTGCACCAATAGGCAACAACTTGAATGTACCCAATGATGGGAAGAGAACCAAATGCGAGAATCCAAAAGCTTAATAGATACTACCCCGAAGTGAAATGCTATGAATTCATCTCAAAAAGGAGAAACAAACAAATCAATTAAGCACAAAGGATCACATCCCAACATAACTCTGTTGCGACGCGTGAACCACTACAAACGCTGGCCCTTATTGAATACTTCGAGCTATGACGCTCACAACCAACAACCATATGCATAATAACAATAACTAAGCAATGTTTATGATCATAACTATGGAGAAATGAATAGAGCAATATACCACCGATAGGAAGAGCATAACCAAGGCACATAAACCATTCAACACGCCACGAGCCATCTCGCTTGAATTTCGCTACAAGGACCAAACAGAACCATATCATATGTATAAATCATCAATAGTCCCACAAACCATTATAGCATAGAAGGGCAGTACATGGAACATATTAGAATACGAATATGATCAAATCTAATCGGTGCCACACCCCTCATCAATAGCTGTGCTGAGTACACATTCTCATTAGGCCTACTAGTGGACACCTAATCACAAGAATACAAAAATCTCCATATCCAAACCAGTCTCAATCACCCAAATAACTAACACATCTCACGAGAAATACTTCCTTAATTCATCCGTGTACGTAGAAAAATATGAGCATCAACAGTCGATCAATTAGGCGATTACCATAATACCAGTCAAGCATCTGCAAGTCAAACACAATGCGCCATTCTTAAATGTACACTCTTCTCAGTTAATACCAAATAGTACTAGCATTCTTCTACACATTGAACCTGTCCAAGCTGTTTAGAACTCATGACCTTCCCTTCAAAACCAAACCACGAACTTGTACATACACATCTCAATCCCACGCGTCATACCGCATCCCTCATGCCATCATATGAAAACACAATAGCCCCATTATCAACTTAGAGTCACAAGTAGGATACCTACTCAATTAGATAGAAACATTCCACTTGATTCCATCCAGGAGAAAATAAAAACACACAAAAACTCCCGTGCTTATGAAAATATCAATCTCAAGTCATAGTCGACACTATTGAGAACTGTTGTAACCTATTTGAACGTACCCAAGCCATCAGAACTGAATTCCTCTAACTCAAACAAGTTAGAGGAATTCGAGAAATTCTCAAATACCACATATGAATCTTGAGCTCATTAGAGCCTTTTCGAAAGTCATCCACTCTACTCTAATCTCAAATACACTGCGAATATGATCTGAACGACATGTGCTCCATTAGCACACAAATACCTTAGGAAGCAACCCCACTTAAACAACCGAGTGACTCCCTTCTCCTTTCTCAATACATCCTCCACGCATAACAAACCCAAATCATTCCAAGATTTCCCTATATCTATAAAGTGTAATACAGCATGCATCGCAAAATTTCGTTACTCAAGTCATCCTCAAATTCAGCCTTTTCAAGTCATAACTGATCCTCAAGTTTGACTCAGTCCAAAACTAATATCACACATGTGCATAAAATCTAATAGTCGATAACAGATTCCCCCACTTGGCTCGAAGCCATAGAACATAACACCCTATAACTCACAATATCGTTACTCCATAGCTATCATAAGCACGCATTGTAATTCGACTAAATCCTTCATACGCTCATGTAACACTAGCCATAGAATACCTTAAATCTTATGTTAAGCACATATATATCCTCATGATAATCGTATAAACTTCCTAATGAGATGTAAACTCAAATTGTAGCACATACAAATCCCACTGATATAAAGAAAACTCTTTGCAAAAATATCATAAGGATCACATAATCTTAGAACATCCCATAGGAGATAACCCATATATTCACCCTCAAACTGGCATTTGTCTATGCCCTTTCATGGCCATAACCACTATACAATCACTTAGTCCTCTCGAGTATGAACTCGTCAACAAGACATACAAATCTATTTCATTCCACAAATTAACAACTAAAAGATCCCTAACATACCCATAACTCAAGGCGGCACAACACATCAAGACATATATTGTGAGTGCACATCTCATAACAAGTGATTAACTCCTCAATCACCTAAAAAACACCTCGCACCTCATATATGACATCACAATCCGTCAATGCACATCTAATACTGAGTGCTCAACATATCATACGAATGGATGGGAAAAATCAAAGACATACGCTTCAAGTTGAATCAATGTCGCATGATAAGGAAATAAAGATGGAAATTTTTCCTAGATGTCCTGTAGCCTCTTGAAGATAAGTATGAACATCATCATACCGATCCACAAGACTCTACTAGAAACTTGCTCATGACTCGTAGAACCTATGAAGCTAGAGCTCTAATACCAACTTGTCACGACCCAAAATCCATCTAGTTATGATAGCACCTAACTCAACTCGCTATGTAAGCCAAATAACATTTAATTCAACTCAAATTAGAAAAATAAGAGCCAATGAGTAAAATAACTAAACTTCTATAAAAACTCCTAAGGGTTGGTAGTACAAGTCATGAATCACTAAGACTTAGACTTACAAGCTAGTATGAAATAAATGCAATATCTATTTGGGGATGTACATAAACAAAATTCAAATTTAAAACTACCAGGAAAAATGGTAGAGATATCCGAAAAGCAGGTACATCTTCAATGCCAGCTTCGTCATGGACAACAACATCAACTCTAAGATCTGCACACAAGGTGCATAAGAATTGTATGAGTAAAACCGACCACATGTACTCAACAAGTAACAAACCTAAACTCAAGTTGAAAGTAGTGACGAGCTCGAAAGATGGTCAGAATCCAACACTAATAGCCAGTAATAACTCATAATAATTTAGTGAATACAGTAAAAGTAATAACTTAAAAGATATTGTGCTCAACTCGTTCATAGTTATGGGAAAGTAGTCATGCTTTTTAAGTATAACAACCAAAGTCCAAATCTTTCCACTGAAATCATTTAAACATGAATTATCAAAAGAACAATATTTTTTCAATTCACAATATCATATAAGACTTTTCGTTTACAAATTAGAACGAGCAAAGTACATCTCTATGCCTACATGTCAATTTACATGACAAGTCATCAAATGTCATATATCGTCTGACATGAAAAAAATACATCATTATGCCTACATGTCAAATCATCTAATTTCATGATACTGTCTAGCATGAGAAAAATACATCTCTATGCCTACATGTCAAATGTACATATCCAGTAAATAATTTCACAGTGATATTATCAGGTAGACTAATCTCGGCCCACTGAAGGTGCCTGGCTTAATGCCCCCACTCCATCATACAAACACATAAAACCACTCAGCACTGTACATGTGCCTGGCTTAGAAGTCCCTCACCGAAGCACGTGTATATATCACTGTGCTTGCGCCTACTACTGATATGTTAGACTCTGGACGAGCGGATCATGCCCAAGCGCTAATCAAAATAAAATATAGTCTGCTCTGACGTATAACTTGATCCATATATCACTCATAGCCAATAATACATGTTGTGGCATCAACCCAATCCATATATTACTCACAACACGGCTTTATGACCCACATCAGTTAACAACCTCTTAAGTTTCAAGGGCTAACAATCTCTTAGAATTCAACCCAAAAATTATCACATATGAAAGGCAATATTAGCGTGTAATGTAACAAATAATTAATGTTTAGAGAGTGAGGTATGACATGCAAGTAAGGAATCTTGACCGAACAAATAACTGTAGTTAAAGCAAATAGCTAAAAACAAAGTGAATTATTCCGTTATGTCTAAACCAAATAAGCATATAGTCTAAACATGATTCTAAATTCATAGCTCAAAAAATCAAGTGAGTAAAGAAAATACAGATATCACAAAGCATGATATCAAAACAAGTCCAATAATAATCTAAAGTCCACTCGGACCATGAATATATCGGTGCACGCATGCACGCTCGTCACCTAGCATGTGTGTCACCCTAACACATCTCATGTAACATAGTTTTCAGGGTTAATTACCCGTAAATACAAGTTTGGATATGTTACTTACATCGAACAAGCCAAATTAAATAGAGAGCAAGCCAAACAACACTCTAGCAATTCCATAACATGCGAATCAACCTTTGAATGGCTCGAAACAAGCCAAAAGCAACTCAAAAATATCAAACAATACCTTAGGAAACAAACCCAAGCTGTAAAAAGCCGAATCTTTAATCAAAACTCAAAGTCAACAAAAAATTCATCTTGAGTCCGCACCTCGACACTCGATAAAACACATAAATTCCGACAACCCATTTGAATACGACTCCAAATATATAATTGTTTTTCAAATCCAACCTCAATTTCATGTTCAAAACTCCAAAATTCATTCTCTTAAGTTCAAGTGAAAACCCCCAATTTTTTCTCTTTAAAACAAAGATAAAATTACTTACCCTCATGATTTGGGTGTTTATCGCCTCCAAAATCGCCTTACTTGTGCTCCAAGAACTCAAAAAATAAAGAAAACAAACTCAAAATCTCAAAATTGGACTTAAATACCACTGCCAGACCTCCTTCTTCATGATCATGGTCACCAACCTTGCGATTGCGGTTCTCAAATTTTCCAACACGACTTTATCATTCACGATCACGGCTAATAACTTGCTTAACTTTTCTAGACAACCTTTAGTATAATGGCCATAATGTTCTGTACAAACTCCAAATTCCAAATAATTTAATTTTTTGAAAACTACACACGTAGAGCTATAACTTTTGTTTTTGGATAATCTCCAAATTCTTTGTATATTGAAAGATATAAGCTTCTAAAGTAAGTCCTATGACAGAGGAAATTCTTCTACGCGATAGCGTAAAGGTCTTATACGATCGCAATTCAGTAGGCCCAAAACAATAATTATTTCTTCGCGAACGTGGCCTAAAGGTCTACTATCGCAATTCACACCCCTACAGCTAAAAACCAGCAACTGAAATGGGCCTAGAAATGGTTCGAAACCACCCCAAAATAACCCAAGCCCCTCGGGACCCTGTCCAAATATACCAAAAATTCTCAAATCATAACACGGACCTACTTAAGGCCTCAAATCACACATAATAACCTCAAAATCATGAATCGCACCTCAAATCAAGCTAATGAACTAATGAACTTTTAACTTTCAAAACTCATACCGAACCATATCAAATCAACTCGGAATGACCTCATGTTTTACACATAAGTTCAAAATGACATAACAAACCTATTCTAATTCCTGGAACAACAATCCGAACCTGATAACGCCAAAGTCAACTCCCTGTCAAACCTATGAACTTTCCAAACCTTCAACTGCCAACTTTTTACCAATTAGATCCAAAACCTTCTAGAAATATCCCAATACAAATCCGGGCATATTCACAAGACACCTCCATCCGAAATTAAATCTATAAAAATTAAACTTGAAAAACTATTCCAACTTAAAACTTCATATTTAAGAATTATTCTTCCAAATCAAATTTCGAACAACTCAAAGATCAGAACCGACCATACACACAAGATATAATATAGTATATGAAGCTACTCTTGACCTCAAACTATCGAACGGGATACAAACACTCAGAATGACCGTTCGGGTCGTTACAAGATTATGGGAACGAGTTGAATGCCTCATCGATACTATTACAAGATCGGGTTATACACCACGACAGGAAATCATTCCATTACTCTTATGGGATCGAGCTGCTCGCCTCGACAGAATTGTGTGTATTACTTGATAAGAAGTGTACTCATGAGTTTTCCTAACTTGAGATGTGCTCGTTTATTTGATGTTGACCATTATGTATTCTAGTAGGTGTTCATGCACTTGTGACACCGTGTTTTAGGGATTTCTAGTAGATGTTCATAGTTGTATTTAATATTATTATTATTATTATTATTATTATTATTATTATTATTATTATTATCACTTCACTTTATGATTTATGTATAATCGGAAATTTGGTAAAGAAAAGCATATGTCTCTATAAGTGCTATATTTAATTCTACTTATTTATCAAAATTTCTAATTTTAAACATGTAATATGGATAATTAAGTGGAGGTTCAAGTGTTGGCTTGCCTAGCAACATCGTTGGCCGTCATTAGGACCAATTATGGGTTTTGGGTCGAGACAGTTTGGTAACAGAGCACTAGGTTCACTTAGGTCTCACGAGTGATAATCAAGTCTAGTAAAGTTTTGTGGATCATTACAGAGACATCTATACTTATCTTCGAGAGGCTATAGGACTGTTAGGAGAATTTTCCTTTCTTGATTTGTTGTCATGCGATTCGATTCTGTTGAAGCTTATATTTTTAGTTCCTTCATACGCATTCGAATACGATGTTCAATACTTGTTATCAACTGGTCATCGGGGAGTTGTGTTGAAGAAGTTGATCATGATAAGGATAAATTTGAATTAGATAAGCATAGTTTGAATGTATTGTAGAGTTAGAACTCTAACTCAATGTAATAGTTATAGAAGTAGTATAACTCTAAGTTCACTTGCAGTAGTTGTTTTGTGATTTGTATAAATTCAGTCACTTATGGCTTTGTAATATCATCTGAAATACACGATTCTTCAATATAATTTTCCTCTCAATCATGTGATTTTCTACATGGTATCATAGCTTCTTGAAGCTACGCTGCCCATACGATCAAATATGGCCATAACAACACCCTTAACCTCTTTGTGTCTAATAGCTCCTTCCCTACACCATCTGATTGCCTCTTGTCCAGTTAAGTTGAAGCCATCAAACTATTTGATCTTGAGAACACAAATAATCAAGTTGATTTAGGTACTGAAGGTGACAAACTTGATCACGAAAGGCAAGCCAGACACAAACAGTTCATCTGCTTCTGATGGTGCTAACGAAACTAACGACTGGGAGGAAAAAGATGTGCTCCTGAGGAGTTGGATCTCTACTATAATGACTGAAGAAAGCATGTACCTCATAGTGAGATGCTCAACTGCCAAGGTTATGTGGGAATATTTGGAAGAAGCATACCTGCAGGCAACCAAGGATAAGGAATTTCAGCTTAAACAACAACTACAGTACATAAAGTTAGGAACCAAAAAGCGTAATGAATACTTGAATTAATTCAAGGGCATATGTGATGGTCTCTCAGCCATACACAAGCTTGTTGATGAAGATGAACTTTGCTAGAGGACTTGGTCAAAAGTACAAAACTTTTAGGACTGTCATGCTGGGAAAGGCCTCATATCCTACACTGAACTAGTTTGTCAATGCTCATTGAGGTTTTGACATGAGAGAATATGAAGAGGAAGTGGTTCAACAAGGATACAGTATGGCCTTTGCTGCTCAGAGAGGAAGAGGTCGTGGAGGTTACTCTATCAGAAGAGGAAACTCAAACTTCTCCTCAAAATGAAGAGGTTTCAGACCTGCAGGACAAGGCAGCAATCAGAATAATGAAACTAATCAGAACACTGCAAATTCAAGACCACAACAGGGCAAGGAAAATTGCCAAATATGTGGAAGAAATAATCACACAGCCTTAAAATGCTTCTATATGTGGGACTATTCTTACCAGGCCACAGAGGATCTACCACAGGCTTTTTCTGCTATTAATCTATAGAATACACAGGCTGAAGATGAAGCTATGTATGTTGACTCTGGTGCAAGCAGTCACATAACCAATTCAATAGATAATCTATCAAACCTTCAACCTTATAATAGTTCTAATAAGATAATAGTTAGGGATGGCTCTAAACTTTACATCACACATATTGGAAACACAATAAAATCTGGACTTAAAGTAAAGGAAATCCTTGTTGTTCCTAAGATTAAGAAGAAACTGATGTCAGTTAGTAAACTTGCTAAGGACAATTCTTGTATACTTGATTTGATGAATCTGATTTTGTTGTAAAGGACAAGAGCTCAGGGAGACTTCTGGCCAAGGGATCTAAGAAGAATGATCTATATGCATTGAAAGACAATAATTTTTATGCCTTATCTGCATCAAAGGGATGGAAGAATACAGATAGTATTTGGAATTCTAGATTAGGCCACCCTAGCTTAAAGTCTTTAAAGATTCTTAGTAGTAACAAGTGTATTGATGTCAAGTACTGGAATAAAGTTCCTACTGTTTGTGTCAGTTGTCAGTTAGGAAAAGGATATAAGCTTCCATTTGAATTGAGAAACAAGATTGAAAAAGAGCCTTTATTTAAAATTCATTGTGATCTTTTGGGTCCAGCTCCTGTTGAATCATCTCAGCACATAAGATACTATGTAGTGTTTGTTGATGACTATACCAGATATACCAGGTTCTATCCACTAAGAAAAAAATATGAATTCTATGATATTTTTGTTAAGTTTCAAATGATGGTTGAGAAACAATTCACAAAGACTATTAAGATTTATCAGTGTGATGGAGGTGGTGAATTAATAACACTGCATTTGTTGAACATCTAGATAACTGTGGTATTGTTAGACATATGTCATGTCCTCACACACCTGAGCAGAATGGAGTCTCTAAGAGGAAACACAGACATATAGTAGAAACTGGTCTGACCTTACTGTTTCATGCAAAACTGCCACAGTTTCTTTGGGTAGAAGCCTTCTTGACAGCTGTATTCTTAATTAATAAAATGCTTTCATCAGTGTTACAAATGGTAACTCCATTTTTTAAGCTCTTTGGAGAGCATCCAGATTATAATAGCTTTAAGGTTTTTGGATGCAGATGTTTTCCCTACTTGAAAGGAAAAATAAAATTCTCTCCAAAGACCTATCCTTGTGTGTTTATTGGATACAGTAGCCTTCACAAAGGCTATAGGTGCTATCACCCACCTAACAGAAGAGTGTTTGTCTCAAGACATGTGGTCTTTGATTAGAACACATTGCCTTATGTTCAACCAGATGCATCACTAGACAGTTCTAGTAATTCTACTCATATTTCTACTTTTTATAAGTTTTTCTCTAGGTTGAAGGACTCTTCAAGACCAGATGTGCACTCCTCTAATTCAGGGGAAGTGTTGAATGGCTCATCATTAATTGGTGTAGGTGATCAGCCTACAGCTGATGTGAATGCACCATCAACTAGTGATCAGCTCACCCTTGAATCTCCAGTTGATGCTCTTGATGAGGCTATTGAGCCTGCACATGCAACTGACCACAATGTTGTTGAGCCTACTGATCATATTGCTGAGTCTGCTGAATCTCCTTCAGCAGCAGTTCCTACAAGAACAGATGATCTCATGACTGCTGAGAGTGAAGAACCAAACAGCTCAGCTCAAGACAGTGCACCTTCTAACTCTAATGAATATTTATGATCCACATGGAATTCAACTTGAAGTTGACTTGTCTCATAGGTTTAATATTGAACATAACACACATGCTATACTAATACAACCTACACCAACTAATTATGCATAACCAGTAGAGCACACATCAAATGCACAAAGTCATCACATGGTCACACGACAAAAATCAAAATACATGCCAGTGAGACACATGTGTCTGGTAGCAGCTAAGGAGCCACATACTATAAATGAGGCACTTAGCTCACCATAATTGCTTACAGCTATGCAAGAGGAGATAGATGCACTTCACAAAAACAAGACTTGGATATTAGTGCCTAAGTCATCTGGTATGAATATAGTTGGCTCTAGGTGAGTGTTTAAAACTAAATTAAAAGTGGATGGATCCGTTGATAGGTACAAGGCAAGACTAGTTGCCAAATGTTATTCACAGCTTGAAGGAGTAGACTTTGAGGAAACCTTCAGCCCAGTTGTTAAAGCAACCACTATAAGAGTAGTTCTTTCAGTAGTTGTGAGTCTCTACTGGTGTATTAGGCAACTAGATGTAAGGAATGCATTTCTGCATGGACATGTAAAGGAGGAGGTGTACATGAGTTAGCCACTAGGTTTTAAAGATTGTAGACATCCTTACAGTGTGTGTCTCTTAAAGAAAGCATTATATGGTCTTAAGTAGGCACATAGAGCCTGGTTTGATAGGTTCAGTTTACACCTGCTCCTCCTTGGTGTTAAGTGCAGTAAGGCAGAGTCCTCACTTTTTGTGATACATTGTAAAAGAGGAACAATCGTGCTCCTTCTATATGTTGATGATATAACTGTCACTGTAAGTCACACTACACTAATTTCAGAAATCATTGATGAACTAGGTAAGGAATTTTCTATGAAGGATCTTGGCCCTTAGCACTTCTTCTTAAGGATTCAGGTCACCTACTGTACTGGAGGTATCCATCTGAATCAAAGTAAATATGCTGCAAAATTACTTGCCAAGACTAGCATGGAACTTGCTAAGCCAATAAGCACACCTCTAGCATAAAAGCATGGTCTACAAGAAGTTTTATATGATCCAGTTGATGCCTCACTGTACAGAAATATTGTTGGTAGTCTGTAGTATTTGACTCTCAAAAGGCCAGACATATCTCATATAGTAAATTTAGCAATTCAATTCGTACAAAGCCCAAACAAAACTCATTATCAAGTTGTAAAGAGGATCCATAGGTATGTGAAGGGCAAAACTGAGTATGGTCTAAGAATCTTGTCTCAGTCACCATTCAGGCTATATGGTTTCTCTGATGCAGACTGGGGAGGGTGTATTATGACTAGGAGATCAATTACAGGCTACAATGTATACCTAAGAGCTAATTACATATCTTGGACATCCAAGAAGCAACATACAGTGGCAAGGTATTGGCAAAAGCTGAGTATAGAGCACTAGCATCGACAGCAGTTGAAATGACATGGATAACCTACATTCTCAATGATATTGGGGTTCATTTAAAAACTGCACCAACCCTATTCTGTGATAGCTTAAGTTCACTATATATGACAGTCAATCCAGTAATGCATGCCAGAACAAAGCATGTTGAGATGGACTATCATTTTGTTAGAGAAAATGTTGCTAGTGGTCAGCTAGTCACAAGGTTTGTTAGATCAAAAAATCAGCTAGCTGACATTCATACTAAGGCGTTGACT
Source organism: Nicotiana glauca (assembly GCA_026770625.1). Classification (NCBI taxonomy): domain Eukaryota; kingdom Viridiplantae; phylum Streptophyta; class Magnoliopsida; order Solanales; family Solanaceae; genus Nicotiana; species Nicotiana glauca. Next base: position 76,440 of record MU748983.1, read on the forward strand.
AAGCAGATGTTTGCAGGTTTTCAGAGCAAGCTAGGAGTGGTAACTACACCTCTCACTAGCTTGAGGGGAAGTGTTCAAGAAGTTGATCATGATAAGGATAAGTTTGAATTATATAAGCATAGTTAGAATGTATTGTAGAGTTATAATTCTAACTCAATGTAATAATTATAGAAGTAGTAGAATTCTAAGTTCACTTGCAGTAGTTGTTTCGTGACTTGTATAAATTCAGTCACTTATGGCTTTGTAATATCATCTGAAATACACGATTCTTCAATAAAATTTTCCTCTCAATCGTGTGATTTTCTACAAGTTGTAGTGGTGCTACAAACGTGGTGCAGGATGTTTTTGCCTGCGTATGTGGGCGAATTCTTATAGTCGCCTTGTGGAGGGGTGTTCTATTATTGTAGCCTAGTATTAATGTTGCCTATGGTTTTGAGGTTGTACATATTGTATTGTGATGTTCGTGCATTGTTATCACACAATATTGGAGGGAAAGACAGGGTGTTTACTTATGTGTTACGGTAGTAAGTGCTTTAGGAAAAGGATTATTTGGTTCGTGATTGGAAGATTCAGTATATAATTTCATCCCCGGAGAGGTAATTGGGCTATAGGTGTTCAGGACTTGACTGACGAAGTAGTGAGATTTGATATCTCCGAACTTAGAGAAATTCTTTCTATATTGTGGTGTCATCGTCCTTGTTTGAACATTTTAAAGATCGTCGGTATTATGGTCTTCATTTGTTTTCCTTTGGGCGCAATGTTGTGAAATTGTAGATAAGAAGTGGTTATCAGAGATGACAATGTGTTGTGATTTTGGTGTCGAATCAATATTTCTAGTGTTGATGATTTGAGAGAGATGAGCCTTGAGGAGGCTTAGAGATGATGGAATTCTATTTATTCGGCTGCTAACGAGATGGATCGTAATGTAGGGTGGCATTATTAGTGGCAGAAGATTGGACATTATTTGATATGTATTGCGGAGGTTGAATTGTTAGCATGTCAAGTATGAATAGCAGAGGCCGAGTATTTTGCTTAGGAAGATGGTTTAAACTGAGTGAGAGTGGTAGCGTATCATATGGATTCTGTGGTAGGATAGGCACATGCTTTGAGAAAGTTTAGAGTTATTTGGGTCATGGTAGACATATGACTAAGTCTATATATTTCGTTTGGGCCAGTGTCTTCTGTACTTAGGAAGTTCGAATGTGGCAAAAGATTTTTCTTGGAATGTAGAGGAACGTGAATGCTTGATTATCGTTTTGGGATGTAATATGACTTCGATCTTTGAATGAATTATTGGATTTTAGTTGATATTAGTGGAAATGAACGGACTCTTACAGCTGGTGGGCAAGTGTGAACTCAGGAGATTAACTAATTTATTGGTGGTTGTAACCTGGGGAATGTCATTAGAAAATATCGATATTAAATTACAGGTGGGCTATATTTTATGAGAAGGTTAGGGTTTACATGCTTTCTAATGAAGTTCCTATGAAGATTTCTATTTTCTATCCAATGGAGACATGTAATAGGATGTGGGCTTGGATCGTGTGAAGAAGATATTGCGACTACTAGGAGGTTGAGTGTACGTTTCGGGATGGTAATTTGCGGTGTGTCACGATTAGTGCAATAAGATCTTGTGATAATTTGGCTGAGTAATGGTGTGAGATCATGGTAACTGAGAAGGAGAAGTCAACGTGGGTTCTAGATTTATGTTATTGTGGCTTAAAGCCAAGTGGGGGGAGCTTACTAATGATGATTGGGTCATGTGGTCCTGTATCTTTGCAATTTCTAGATTTCGGTACAGTGGTGGATTAGTTATGACTGAGGAAGGGGACATCAAGGGTAATTCAAGCAAGGAATTTGATGGATATGTGTTATTGTTCACCTTACCGATTCATGTTAAGGTCGTTGAAGGAATCAGATTTTATACTTCTTGTGGATGTGATGTACAAGGGAAATGGATTCATTCGGTTACTTCTTTAGAGTATTCGTGTGCTAAGTTAGTACTAGTTGTTTGGTTATATAATTATGACGGGGTCAGAGTGGACAACTCTCAATAATGGTTCTAATAGATTTGAGATTTAAGGTGAAATGCTTAAAGATTTTTGGGTTCGTTATATGTTTGAGGATTTGGTTTTGCAATAGAGTGTGAAGGGTATTGGGGGTATTCTATGTTATCATTTGGCCTGCGGTACAGGTTTGAAAGATGGAAGAAACATCTTCGAATTTGCGGAAGATCTTTTAGAGCGGATGTATCAGTTGAAGATACTATTGAGTGCATGAGGAGAGTATAAAGTGACTTGTGAGTATTGAGGTAATGTGCTTTTGTGGTTTGGGATAACTTGGTAGGAGTGCCAATTGAGGTCCATTGTGTGTTGGAAAAGAGAGGTACTAAATCTGAAAGTAAGTCAAGAGAAAACTAAGGAGATGAACTAGTTTAGCAGTGGTTTGGATCGGCATAGTAAAGTAGATGATCGGTTCTTTTGATGCAATAAGGATATACAAGTGTTTTGTCGCTATACTTGTGGGTTTGGTTGTCTACGTGACTCGGTTGATTTAGAAGACTCAGTGTAATAGTTCAGTTATGTGCAAGGTGGTCCCGAAAAGCTATGGCAGTGTAGATGTAATGACCCGATATTTTTAAGAGTGAGCTTTTAAGTTATTTCGTTAAGTATTTTTTGAGTTTTCACGGTAATGTATCAAAGCGGGTAATTATGGAATATGAATATAAACATGTGGATTTATCAATTACATGGGTATTGAAGTATATAGAATTAATTAATTGTAAACGGATCAAATTTAATCATTGGCTAGTCATGTAACAATTTGATAATAATCTAATAATGTTTGGAGTGGGCCAAGCCCATTAGCTAGTGCCGTGAAAGATCTGGATGAAGGCTACTTAAGTTATTGAATTAGTTAACAATTATTCCCTAGTTCATTTACATTGTCTTGATATGATAATATGTAACGACCCGACTGGTCGTTTTGAATATTTACATTTTGATCGGTTATTTGAAGGAATGGGTAGCTCCGTATGATATATTATGAGTTATGTGAATCATCGGTTTTAATTTTTAGGTCATTCGGAAATGATTTGAAAGAATGATTCTTAGCTAGAAGCTTTAAATTTGAAAGGTTTGACCCAGTTTGAATTTTTAGTATTTGACCTCGGATTGGAGTTTTGATGGTTCTGTTAGCTCCGTTGGGTGATTTTGGACTTAGGAGCACGTCCAGATTGTGATATTTGGAGGTCCGTAGTAGAATTTGGCTTGAAATGACGGAAGTTGGATTTTTAAAAAGTTTGACCAGGAGTGGAATTTTTTATATCGGATTTGGATTATGGTTCCGGGAATTTGAATAGCTATGTTATGTCATTTGGGACTTGTGTGCAAAATTTGGATTCACTTCCAGGTTGATTTGCTATGTTTCGGCATGATTTATGGAAGTTAAAATGTTCAAAGTTCACTTATTTCGAATTGCAGTGTGATTCGTCATTTCGATATTGTTATGTGTGTTTTGAGGCCTTGAGTAGGCTCGTGTTATGTTATTGGACTTATTGGTATATTTGGACGGTGTCACGAGAGGCCTGGGTGAGTTCGGATGGGGTTCAGATCATTTTTCATTTCATCTTGCATTGCTGAAGATTTCTAGTTCTGGTGTTTGTCCATCTGTGGAAGAATGGCTGCAGATGAGAGTCCGCTGATGCGGACAATTGGCCGCAGAAGTGTAGCAGGCTTGGCTGGAGATCATCGCGGATGCAGTGGAGGAGTTGCACCTGCAAGTACATAGAAGCAGAAATTGTTTTGCAGGTGCGAGGGGCCGGCTCGTTAGTTACGATTGTCGCAGATGTGACGATTTTTCCGAAAATGCGGAAAGTGTTGGGCAGAAGCTATAAAAATTGAGGTTTTCAGTTCTTTTATCATATTTTGAGATGTGGGACTCGAATTGAGGCAATTTTTGAAGCAATTTTCACCATATGAATTGGGGTAAGTGTTCTCTAATCGATCGTGGTTATATTTCATGAATCTATCTTCGATTTTAGCATTTGGTTAATGAATTATAAAGAGGAAATTGAGGGTTTTGACCTAAAGTTTCATAATTTTAATTTTTGAGTTTTGAACATCGATTCGGAGTGAGATTTGAGTGAAACTAGTATGGTTGAACTCGTAACTGAATGAGTTACGGGATTTTGTGAGTTTTTTCGGGTTTCGAGGCGCAAGCCCGAATGTGATTTTTGGCCGATTTTAGGTTTTAATCAAGGATTCGATCTTTACATTTTGAATTCCTTGGGCTTTATTTGATGTATTTAAGTTGCTTTTGGATAGTTTTGAGCCGTTCGGAGGCCGCTACGCGTGTGATGGCATTCTTTGAGCATCGCTTGGTTTGCACGGTATTGGAATTGGCTTGTTCGAGGTAAGTAACTCTTCTAAACATAGTTCTGAGGGTATGAAACCCCAAATTACGTGCTATATAATTGATGTTGAGGTGACGCACATGCTAGGTGATGGGCATGTGAGCGTGCACCCTGTGAATTGTGACTTCGTTGTTTCTAGGGCACTGTGTAGTGGTCCTATTTTATTGATATATGTGTTTCCAGCACCAAGTTTAGAAGTGTTACTTACATCGAACAAGCCAAATTCAATACCGAGCAAGTTAAACAATACTCTAGAAATGTCATCTCGCGCTTACCGACCTTCGAACGGCTAAAAACTATCCAAAAAAAATTCAAGGACACCAAATTATGTCGAAGGAAACAAAATCAATCGATAAAGGTTAGATCTTTAATAATCAATCGAATGCCAAAAACAAAGATGAATTCATGAAATTTAACCAAAACTGAGTATAAAACACTTACACCAATCCATTTCATAAAAAATGCCTCCAAAATTGCCTAAATCCGAGCTCCCCAACTCAAAATATGACCAAATGAACAAACTCTCGATATTAAATATGTTTGTCCAATTGTTCTACATCGTTTCTTGTGCCAAATGATCCTAAAATTCACTTTTGATGCCTCCAATGGATTTCTTGTGAAATTCTAGTCAAGTTAGGCTTTTGAATCACTCCACTTGGCCTTATAATGAAGGAGATATATTGGTTTCAATATTGGAAAAATAATGCAGATTTTTAAATACGAATACACTGGCAATTTCGTAATTAATCTGAAAAAAAATCTCACAACCCAATTCTTAGTAACCATAAATTCCTCATACGATGTAGAAACTTGATGATTCCAGTTGCTATGGTTCCAAAATTATAATACAGATCTAATGCTTCAATCAAAACAAGTCATGGAGCTCTCTAACTCGTCCGACTAGAACCAAAGCCAAAATCTTAGCCGACTCCCGATATTATTCTTCCAAATATACCGTAATCAAATTCGATGGTATCCATTCTAGGTCCAATGACCTTATCTCATCAAACACAACTATTCTACTGACATGCCACACAATACAACCTAAAGTCACAACCGTGCAATCTGTGCGCCAACAAGCAACAATTCAAATGTACTCAAACATGGAAAATAACTCAATTGAGAGAACCATCCCACAAGGTCAACAAGTGCCAAAACAAATACAATGCTACGAACCCATCACGCATAGTAGAATCATGACATACAAATCTATCACAAAGGGATCGTATCCCAACACAACCCATCTGCAATGTGTGACCCCATCCAAACACTGGTCTATATGAAATACCTCAAGCCACAATGCTCAAAATCAACAACCACGCGCAATTTGACATCAAGTGCACGAAGTCAGTGACTATAACATGGAGAAGCAAATAACACAATATACCACAACTCGGAAAGACCATAACCAAGGCACAATCAACCATTCCACGCCCCAATCACCATCTCGCTCAAATTCCGCTATAAGGCCCAAACAAAACCGCACCATGTGTGCATAGAACCAGCGAACTACAAGCCCTCGTAGCATGGAAGAGTAACATATAGAACATCTCAGATACGAATAAAATCAACTCTAACCGAATGGAACATCCCTCAATAATAGTAGTATGGAATCAACAAATCCAACCCGATGTAGAATACGCATCCTTATAGGGCCTACCAATGGCCCCCAAATCAACTCTGGTCATACCCGAATGGACAAATAGCCCTCCAAAAGTCCACAACGACCTAACTATTACACGTAGTACCATCACTCTAACTTTGGCCACATCTTCACAGTCCATAACCCCAAAACAATATGCTTATGAGAACTCCCAGTATCCAAATCTAAAGAACACATGAATCACCATAGTCGATCCCAATTCCACCACTCGAATGACTAACACATCTATCATACACAATCATCCCATGAGAAGTACTTCTATTACTTCCCCGCATTATAAAACACCTATATAGACTCACCATATCATAAGAACCAATCTTATCAATTACGGTGATGATCCAACCTACTACCAAGTTATCCTATTTCTCTGAGTTCCTTCCGAATTACCCTCAAGTTGACTCTTCTCCTTGCCAAAACACCACGATCCTTGCCCAAAGCTCACCACAAGAGATCCTATCATAAAACCACACCGCCCTAAGGCCTATGAGCCTTTTTATTCCCTCTTAAACACCCTAAAAGTACCACAACCGACACACTCACTTTAAAGAGACCTTTTGTGAATCTAATGTCGTTTCCTTCAACTTCCTGATACTGAAATGTAGAATCCATAATGATATAGAAGTACCGCGATTCTCTATACCATCTAATGTAAATCTCAGATTCTAGCCATATATAAATTTGAAAAATTCTCAATTACTACATATAAATCTTGAATCCATTAGAACCTTCTCGAGAGTCACTCACGCTACTCAAATCTCAATTGCACATCCCAAGTAGACCAAACGACTTGTGCCCCATTAGCACAATGACAACCAAGAAAGTAGCCTCGTCTTAACATAACCAAGTAAACTTCTACTTTATGCACACTACATCCGTCACAAATAACAACTCAAATTATCCCACGATTTCCATATACCCATAAAGTGTAATATAACCTATATCCAGAAATTCCCTTACTCGAGTCATCCTCGATCTCAACCTCTGCAAGTTAAATTTGATCCACAAGTATGCCTCTGAACAAAACTAATATTTAACACATAACCATGCAATCAAATCGTCGATAGTAGGCTCCCCCATTTGGCTCAAAGCGAAAGATCAAAACATGGGATAACTCACAATACCTATACTATTACTGCCATAATACCGCAGTGAGATTCAACTAAATTCTTTACAAGCTCATGCAACACCAACCTTAAAATACCTCAAATTAAGCTCGCATTCATCCTCGTGACAGTAAGGTCAACCTCCTTAAGTGATCCAAACAAAATCATAACACACATAACCCACTAGTAGAAAGAAACTCTCCACACAATCATCATAACGATCATACATTCGTAGATTACCTCTCAGGTGATAACCCACATGCTTATCCTCAAATTGACACCTCTCCATACCCTTTCACAGCCAAAACTTCTATGCAATTACTTGACCTTCATGAGTATGAACTTATCAACAAGACATGAAAATCTACTTCGTTCCACAAATGAAATAACACGAAAGAATCTCACAAAAACCTTCATAACTCAAGAACGTATGACACATCCACAAAAATCAAGTATCCAATAGTCCTTTTCACATCTCAAGAAACTCTTCCTGTCACATTTAAACCATCTAAACAAATATCGTAGTCACATCCTACTAGTAATATAGCCATCCAACCACTTACCTAGCCACCAATCCCACTCATAGGGACACCACTAGACACAGAAGTCCAAAAGCACATGCTCACACAACTGAAACTACCGAGCCTAAGTTGTGGTCCAAACTAGGCCTCAAGTCCTATAGACTGGCCCATCCCCAAAACACATAAACACATCTTGCACCTCGTCCATAGAATCCACAAGCCGTTAATGTACAACTGATTACAAGCGCTCGAATGCGCTTACGAGTGAGTGGAAAAAAATTCAAAGATATACGCTTCAATCTGAAGCAATGCCATACGATAAGGAAAGAAAGATGGGAATTTTATCCTAAAAGCCATGTAGCCTCTCGAATATAGGTATGGACGTTATCATACCGATCCGCAAAACTTCACTATACACTTGCTCATGACTCGTAGAACCTATGAACCTAGAGCTTTGATGCCAACTTTTCACGATCTAAAATCCGATTAGTCGTGATGGCACCTAACCCAACCCACTAGGTAATACAGTTTAATAATAATCCAACTTCAAACAAGATTTACTGAGAAAATAATAATGAAATAATTAAACTCTTATACAAATTTCATGGATTGGTAGTACAAATCACGAGCTTCTAAGATTTGGAGTTTACAAAGCTGGTATAAAATAAATACATCATCTATTTCAAATATGCATAAACAGATTCATAAATATAAAGATTCCAAGAACAAGAGGCAGTTATAACCGGAACGCATGTACATCTTCAATGCCAGCTCCCGCCACACATAATAACATCATCTCCGAAATCTGCACACAAGATGCAGAAGTGTAGTATGAGTACAACCGACCCCATGTACTCAATAAGTAATAACCCTAACCTTAGGTTGAAAGCAATGACGAGCTTGGACTTACAATTAGAGTTTGACACCAACAGCCAAGAACAACTCGTAAAAGTATAATGAAAATAGTATAAGTAATACTAAAAAATATGATACTCGGCTTGTTCATAGATACGAAAAATAGACATGTTTTTCAGGTATAATAATAAAACCCAAATATTTTTTCGAAATCACTGAAATGTGGGTATGTCAGAAAAACTGAGATTCTTCCCAAAACTTTCAACAACAAATAAGATGTTTCATTATCAGATGGCATGAGGAAAGTATATCTCTATGCCTACATGTCAATATACATTCAATGTCATGAATGTCACAATATCGTACAACATGAGAAAATGCATCTCTATGCCTACATGCCAAGTATGCATGTCAAGTGCAATGCACAACAGTGATAAACTCATGTGCTCATGCTCTCAGAGCAGTTAACCTCACTCAATACTCCCAGTCACTCAGTCCTTCCAATCACTTAGTCCTCCCAATCACTCGGTCCTCCCAGTCACTTAGTCCTCCCAATCACTCGCACTAGACACTCGGTAGGTACCTACTCTTACTACTGGTATGTCATACTCTGGAGGGACGGATCCTGCCCATGCGCTAATATAAGCCAATCACGGCATGAATCAATAAAGACTACTGCACCACGCAGCGCGCAGCCTGATCTCATAAATAACACTCATAATCAGGCCCTCAGCCTTACTCAGTCATCAATCTCTCCAGTCTCTCAACTCAAAAATCTCATGTCAATCAGCCCAAACAATGATAACATGATGTGACAACAAATGATAACAGAGACTGAGATATGATATGCAAATGAATGAATATGATTGAGTGTATAATTTCAATTTAAGAAAATAACTTAACAATAGAAATGACCTCAGTGCATCCCAATAAGATAAGCATATTGCCTAAATATGGTTTCTAACATAAATCACAGTTCAATTACTCTAACCTAACCGAGTCATAATTCTCACGGTGCTTGCCTACATGCCCCTACCTAGCATGTGCGTCACCTCAACACCAAACACATAACACGTATATTCAAAAGTTCATACACTTAGCACCAAGTTTAGAAGTGTTACTTACCTTGAACAAGCCAAATCCAATACTGAGCAAGCCAAACAATACTCCAATGATGCCATCTCGCGCGTACCGACCTCCGAACGGCTTAAAACTAGACAAAATTAACAAAAGAACATCAAATAATGTCGAAGGAAGGAAACAAACTCAATCGATAAAGGTTGAATCTTTAATTAAAAGCCCAAAGTAACCCAATAAAACTCACAAAAAATGATAACTCATTCAATTACTAGTCCAACCATACTAGTTTCACTAAAAACCCGACTCTGAATCGATGTTCAAAACTCAAAAATTCACTTTATGAAATTTTAGACAACCCCCCCACCCCCC
>MU748983.1:87246-103003 GCA_026770625.1 Nicotiana glauca
CCCCCAATTTCACTTTGAAATCATCAAAATTCCAAAAATAAAAATGGATTCATGAAATATAACAAAAATCGAGTATAAAATACTTACCACAATCCTCCAAAATTGCCTAACTCCGAGCTCCCCAACTCAAAATATAACCAAATGAACAAATCCTCAATATTAAATATTTTTGCCCAGCTATTTTGCCTCGTTTCTTGTGCCAAACAATCTCAAAACTCTCGTTTGCTTGTTTCTTGTGCCAAACAATCTCAAAACTCTCGTTTGATGCCTCCAGTGTTGGTTTTTGAATCACTTCATTTGACCTTATAATGAAGGAGATATGTTGGTTTCAATATTTGAAAATAATGTAGATTTTTAAATTAGAATTCAGTGGCAATTTCTTAATTAATGTGGAAAAAAATGTGGCAACCTAATTCTTAATAAAATAACCATGAATCCCTCATACGATGTCGAAACTCAATGATTTCAGTTGCTATGGTTTCAAAATTACGATATGGATCTAATGCTTCAATCAAAATCGAAATTGGAGCTCATTTGCTTAATGTGGTACCAATTATGCTTGAAAAAATAATGTCGAAACATAAAAAACGAGCGCAACACAACCCAAACCTATCTGAAACTCACCTGAGCCCCTCAGGACCCCATCTGAACATAACAACAAATCTTATAACATAACATAACTTACTCGAGGCCTCAAATCACATATAACAACATCAAAAGACAATGAACCATAGCTCAAATCGAACTTAATGAACTTTGAATCTTTCAACTTCCAAAACTCGTGCCGAACCTTATCAAATCAACTCGGAATGAACTAAAATTTTGCACACAAGTCCCAAATTATATAACGAAGCTATTTCGATTATCGAAACCACAATACAAACTCGAAATCATCAAATTCAACTCCCGATCAAACTTATGAACATTCCAAAGTTCAAATTTCTGACTTTCGCCAAATAGTATTGATGCCTTCTAGATATATCCAAATGAAAATCTAGGCATACGCGCAAGATCAATATTATCATCCGGGCCTAACAGAACCATCAAAACTCTGATCCGAGTTCAAGTACTAAAAATTCAAATTTGGTCAACTCTTCCCACTTAAAGATTCCTAATTGAGAATCATTCTTCCAAATCAATTTCGAAAAACATGAAAACCAAACCAGTGATTAACACAAGTCATAATACATCATATGATGATGCTCAAAACTTCAAATAGCTTAACGGAATATAAATGCTCAAAATGACCAGATAGGTCGTTACATTAGGACGATAAAAAGAGTCACATGAATAGTTTAAATAATCTTGGCATAAGTTTAAAACTTGAGAAAATATATGAAGAGTGCATATGTTGGATTCTAAGTGTTGGTACAAACTATTATCATTGGTGATATTTGAGTATTTTTTTTTATTGAAATGTATTTCTTCCATTGTGCTTAATTTTGAATGTTGCTCGAGGAAGAGCAAGAGCCTAAGTGTGGGGTGATGATAATATGCAAGATTTCATGTAATCAAATATGTTTTACCCCTAGTTTGGTATGTTTTTAAATGTTTTGAAAGTTGAAAGATGATCAACTGAGCTTAATTATTAAAGTTTGTTATGGAGGAAGCCAAGAGTGAATATTAGAGGTGATTTGAGTATTAATGAAGCTAAAAGGCTTTGAAGAAAAGGAAAATCGGACCCAGACTGTGAAGTAACTTCGAAAAACACTGAAAATTTTGAAAAATTCAACTAGACCTTGTACGAAGCACAACTATAGCACAAGGGCAAATTTGCAAGCGTTTTATCTTAGGGGCAACTTAGTCAATTGGCTCAAGGGCATGATATAAAAGCTTCTGATCTTTATTTCAGCCACATTCTTGGCTTGAGAAGGCAAGGAACACCATTGTTAAAGCAAAGTTGAACCCAAAAGATCCTAAAGTCCGTTTCACAAGACGATTAGAAGAGTTTTTCTCTATTTTTCTATCTTTATTTCTGTGGATTTTGGTTGACAATGGCTTATATGTTTTTGAGGAATAGTATGAGTAGCAAAATCTTTCTTATAAGGTATAGATGGAATTAATTATTGGGTGAATTATTGACCATGCTTATTTATAATTAGCCGTTTTTATAATATATTTGTTCAGCTACATTTTTCTTGTTGTTAATTGAATGGCCATTGATTAATTATGCCTATTTATCATGTGTTGCTTGAAAAAGAATACTTGATTATGTTGTTGTTGAAGAGTTTCACTTCTGAGTAAGTTAAGAAATTAATTACTTGGAATTAAAAGTGGGATTAAAGATAACAAAGCTTTGGTGCGATCTTCGTGAGTCGCTTGAATTGCTAGCTAGGGCTAGTTCGAGAGAATAATTCTAGAAAATTATTGTTTTTGATCGAGAGATAATTGTGGTAACAGGAGAGCTCACGATCAATGGAAAATAAATCGGTGTGATTATATTGAACACGTTATGCATTCATCATGATAATTGAGAAAATCATAATCCTAGGATTTCTTTTCTCTTCAATTCACATATTTCTCTTTACTTGATAATTTTATTACTTTAGTATTTTTTTAGAAGTTTTTGGCCAATATTATCCCTTATCTTTGAGGATAGGTCTATTTTGGCCTCTTAAATATAACCCTGAGCATATTTAGTCTCTTAAATATGCTAAAGTGGAGCACCTTTAATCTCACTGACAAAATGTATTCAAAAACTAACGGTGGTAACCAACTCCGGTACATGAAGCAAATCTTCTGCTCTGAAACAAAACGTTTTCTCTCCTTTTATTGGATAACGCAAATTATCACTTTAATTCTTCATTTATAGATAATGTCTTCTAAAATTTTGACCTTGAAAATATTCTCTTATGTACCAGTTTTAAATGAGAAAATGACAATGTATAGCCGCTGCAAAAATAATAGCCGAAATAATATGTATGTATATATATATATATATATATATATATATATATATATATATATATATATACAAAAATTATACAAATTTTATATACTTTTTCGACTACTAGATGTAAATACTTTCTAGCTTGGGCTAAAAGTGATAATACAATCTGGTTATTCATTTGCTTCAATAATATGCTTGGAAGTGATCTTGGCATCTCTATTTTTTTCAAATTTTAACTTTTCTTTTTGGAAAAATCTACCAAAATTTTTAAAAGTAAAAGTTTCAATGTTAAAATCTTAAATTTATTAGCTCTGTAATATTGGGTGTTGGTTAATAAAATATTTTCGATAAGTAAATAAAAAAGACGGTAAGTGCCGAATCCAACTCCGTAATTGATCTTGGGAAAATTCTGCTAGTGAGATTAAAGGTGCTCCACTTTAGTATAATTAAGGGATTAAATATGGTCAAGGTTATATTAGAGTGACCAAAATAGACCTACCCTCAAAGATAAGAGACAATATTGGCCAAAAACTCATTTTTTTGGTTAAATAGTTTCAAACAAAAATCTTAATCTTTATCACCCAAAAATTGTTTGAACTTGTTTTCTTAGTAATATTAAATAGTTTACTACTAAAAAACAGCCTATTTCCGACCGAAATATTCCGACAGAAAAAAGTAGTAAGAAATTTCCGACGAACTCGGACGGAAAATGCATAAAATATATTTTTTAATTTTTAATAATAGTTAACGACTAATATCCCGTCTATATCAGTCGTAATTTTTAGCGAAAAATTCCGCGTCGCTGTTAGCGACCAATTCGGTCCGAAATAATTTAAAAAAATTAAAAATAGTAATAATAAGTAGCGACCGATTTGGTCGGAATTTTTTAGTAAAATGAGGGTTGACTACTTTGACCAAATTTCCGACTGAATCTGTCGGAATTTTTTTTTTAAAAGCCCTCCAGTTACCCATTCTTTTCATTCCCCTCTTTTCTTCCTTCTCTCTTCTCTCTCTCACTCAAACTTCCCCCCACCCAAATCCGCCGCAGCCATCAACTAGTAGGACTCGCCGGCGCCGGCGCTCAACTGCAGATCCGTCGGCGACCCTTCACTGGCAGGTAACTTTTTCTCACCCTCCTTTGTTATTTTTTAAAACAAATATACTGATTTTGTTTAACTGCTCCTAGTTTGGTTTGTAAAAATTGATTGATATTAGCTAAAGTAAATCTATGACTATTGTTAGTTGTTAAATTAAAATTATACGTAGATAAATTAGAGTTATATGTTAAAGTTATATGTTGGTAATTTAGGATTATATGTTAAAGTTATATGTTGGTAATTTAGAGTCATATATTGCTAAATTAAATTTATATGTTAAAGTTATATGTTGGTAAATTACATACTAATTTGGGAATAACATTACTAAGTTGGGAATTATTTAACTAAATAATCTTGCTAACTAATTTGTAAAGTTGTTACATATATAACAATTCATCTCATTTAATTATATTGGGGAGGGTACTAATTTTAAGAGGAGAAAGTATGAAGAATGTTTTAAAACTCTTAGTGCAAGTTGACTACTTTTGACAATATGTCTTACTCCTAACTTTTTTAATATCTTTTGACTTTCATGGAATTAAGCTTAATTGAAATCTATTATCAGTTTCATCCATTAAATTATTAAATTGTTGTTGTAGATTAATCGATTTTTGTTTTTGCATAATTGTTATTGTAGATCCCAAATATTTGAATTTATTTGATGTTTATTAATTATATATATGTTAACTTTAATGTAGGTTTTTGCCATCCTTTAATTCTACACATTTGGTTGTAGATTCTATGAAGCTATTTTATCATGAGCCGTAGAATTCTTGGGGTCAGATAACGTACAACATCAGAGAGCAAATGTAAAATGAATTTAGTTTAAAAATTGATTACATTTATTTAAATAATTATTATTTTCATCTAATGTTATGTTTTTTATAATGCAGACAAAGTATACATGGCATCCTCAATATCAAAATGAAATAAATTGTATTTTCGAGGTTTGATTAGCTTTGCGGCCCATAAACTAAGATTGGTAATTACTTATAAAAAAATTCTTGATTTTACATATAAAATTTTATATTTGTAATGTCTAACTCATACTTTTTATTATGAAGGAAAAGAAAAGAGGGCGAGATATGGGTCACGCTGAGGTCTTCGAGGAGACGCATAAGAAAAAGAAGAAGGATGGTACAAGAGAACACTGGGTGGAAACGCATGCATAAGACACATATGTAAAATACTAACTTCATACTTATTTATAAATTATTAATATTAGTTTATTTACATAATAGTTATGTTTTCATTTCAGGAAGATTATCATAAAAGGGTGGACGAATGGCAACAAACTCAGCCTCCTTCAACTCAACCAATACCTGATGATATGGCTTCATTGTGGAAGATATGAGAAAGAAAATTCGTGATTTGACGAAACAATTGGACTCCCAATTCGGAACATTTGATAAGATGCAAAATTCATGAGAAAATATGGGCATAATCTATTTGATGATGAGGATTAATAAACTGAATCTAATGTGTAGTAGTTTAGCTGTGATGTTTTGGTTAATCGGTAAACTTGATGGTGAGAGACAACTTTATGTTTTTGTTTTTAACATTGAATGTTGACTACTATTTTGATGTTTTTATGCTCAAAGTAGTTAAGTTTAATAATTGGTATTGTTGGTTTATGTTAATAATTGGTATTATTGGTTTAAATTGTGTTAATGGTTGGTATTATTGGTTTAGATTGTGTTAATGGTTGGTATTGTTGGTGATATTGTATTGTAATAATTTGACAGGTGGTTTAGCTCAAAATTGGGCAGAATTCTACCCAGTTTTACAGAAAATTCCGATTAATTTCCGACGAAAACAATCGGACAACTGCCCAATTTTTTTAAAAAATAATTAATATTTAACCGTTTTCGACGGATTCCGTCGGAAATTAAATAAAATTTATTTTTCAATTATTAATTTCCGACCGATTCGGTCGGAAATTATATATTTTTATTATTTAATTTTAAATAAATAATTATTTTTATTTATATTATTACAACTTATTCGGTCGGTAAATTCCGACTATTTTGGTCGGAAGTTTGAGAATATTTGGTCGTTTGGCCTTTTGAACGTTCCGACAACTTTGGTCGGAAATCACCGACAGATTCGGTCGGAAATTGATTTCCGACCAGCTATTTTCCGATTAACCAATTTCGGTCGGAAAGTAGTCGGAAATTCGTAATTTTCGACCGATTTCCGACCGTTTTGACGGTCGGAATTCTGCCATTTTTCAGTAGTGGTTATACCTAATCCTTAGTTCTCTATGAGATTGAACCCCGGACTCATAAACCATGTTATATTGGTTGTAACCGCTTATCATTTTTAGGACTAAAGTTTAACGTGATCAGTTATCATCGACCCCTTGTAAAGCTTAGGGTAGTAAATTTAGATAAGATGTTTGAAAGTAAAATTTTCTCGCACCTTTTTAGCAAGGAACCTCATGCATGCTACTGATCATCATACACCTAGTCCAGTTGAGCTAAGCAAATATTATGTGCCTTGCAAAAGTCCTCCACTACCAGATCGGTAGCGATCTTAACTTGAGGGTTTATGGGTAAGTAAACACAAATGAGAAACCTTCCCAATATATGGTTATGTTCACGTTTGCTTCAGACAGGATGATATGAACCTTATGTTTTCAAGCACAGTCTTTTAGGATCGCCAGAAGGTGCTTTTCCAGTAAAGTTTTTTTTGGAGCACTGCTCAAGGGAACATAAAGATGAATGAAATTGATCGCCTTCGGGAGAACCTCTACAAGTTTCAGCTCGTTGTGCTCTTTCTTGCCTTTGTCGGCCTTGCCCTTTCTTGGCAGGGACTGGAACCAATTCGCTAAAAGCGTGATGGCCTGAACAAAGCTTCCTTCATGGGGCTAATTACTCCTCTTTTGCCAGCATGGTGGATTTGGTAGCCCTGCCTTTACTATTAAGATGAACAACTCTTTCACCATCATCTCCTCCACGGCCGTGGTGATTGCCCATAGAGAAGCAATGACTATGATCTTGAGGGTAGAGGTCAGTTTATGAGCTCAGACTAGGTACCTTGAGAAGCCTTTAAAGCGGTGATATAAGGAAAAACGAGAAATGGAAAAGT
Organism: Nicotiana glauca; assembly: GCA_026770625.1. Classification (NCBI taxonomy): domain Eukaryota; kingdom Viridiplantae; phylum Streptophyta; class Magnoliopsida; order Solanales; family Solanaceae; genus Nicotiana; species Nicotiana glauca. Next base: position 94,324 of record MU748983.1, read on the forward strand.
TGAAGGTTTCTTAGAAACAACAATAGAGTTGCAAGACAAATTTCAGATAAGAAGTTCAAGTAGTAAGGACAAAGGAAAGTATCGGCTCATATAGGTAAGATCATCATGACCTTGGTAATTATTGTGGTGTACTGCCACGTGCCCAGAGCTTTAAATGAAAGTGATTGGACATTATTTTATACCTTATGACTTCAATAATGTATAATGCATGGGGCTGACTGTCATTGATCTGGGAAGATACAAATGCTTTCAGAGTACATTTTTCCATCTCTCCTTCCTTGAGGATAAGGAAGTTCTTAACGAGGGAGAACCAATAAGACTAAAATGGAAGGGGTTGGAGTTATTGGTGGAGCTTGCACAATGGCTTGCAAGGTTGTGCTCACTATAAAAAATTGGGGATACGACGATATTATATAAATGTCATATTATTGTGCTTAAATGTCCCAAATTTAATTGCCGACATTTAATATACATTTGACCTAAATGTCGTAAATTTTAATGTCGGAAATTTTCTTGACATTTAGGTAAATGTCGTAGAAAGATTTGTGTCATTTATTTACAGACCTTTATAAAAATGTCACTTGAATTTTCTGACATTTAAGGTAATGTTGGTAAAATATTTGCAACATTTATTATAGCCCTTAAGAAATGTCACATTTATTTTCAAACATTTAGGTTAATGTCAATAAAACATTTACGATATTTATTTAGAACTTTATGAAATGCCATTAAAATTTCTGACAATTTCCTGGAAGATAATAATAATCAGTTATTTAGTTCACTATTCATGACACTAATACTTATTCGTGCATTTATAAATATCAAACATCATACACAATGTAATAAACACAAATTATATGTAAAGTGAATACTTTCATTACTGTATCCAAAGAACAAAAGTAGTGATCGAGTAATTGTACTCGGTACAAATTTGAACAACTTAAAAGATGTCAACATACAATTGCACTAAGATCACTCATTACTCAAATTAATTCATTTAACTTGTACAATAAATACAGCGACAATGCGGATCCATCTTTTCACAACTCAAGCATTCCTTTGCCAGTAATTGAATTGACATCCTTCAAAAGCTGTACAAAAATTCCACATAAAAAAGAATTATAACAACACAATAAAAGAACAAAAGTAAAAGTGCCATGTATATTTTTTTTCAACTCCATTATTTCTAGTCTTATGGATTGTAACAAGGAAGAATTATTATAATAATATAGTACTTCGACAGATTAAAAATTTCAAAGCTAAGAACTTTACTAGGAACATGGCAAACTATTGCAACTCAGTTCCGTGTAAGCTGTTGCATCATCCTGCTTCTAGTGCAAAAAATGAAAGATATCACTTAGAAGAAATTGTCCAAAGCAACAAAGATCTCATAAAACTTCTACTAAACATAGGATAAGTGATCACCATCACAAACCTGAATCTATCTTTTCCGAAATTGATACTAGCATAAAAGCTAACCTATTCAACTACCATAAGGCAAGGCATATCCATTTATTTCAAAAGTCCTTTTTCAGCTGAAACATGAGGAAGAAAAAGTGTCAGGATCTCAAAAGGATGATAACTTGTCTTATTCTTTTCCGCAACTCATTTAAAGGCCAAAATTGAATAAGTAAGATATGTCATGGCTACATTACACTTATCAGTGTCAGGAATGTTAGCACCCATCTTGCGGTGACATAAAACGTATGAAGAAGGAATAAAATAGAGCAATACTTTTATAATATCATAAATATAGTCGATAGAGATCCTTAATAGCACCAAAAGCAACTTAAGAGGAAAGAGGGAAGATTTGATTAACTATTAGCTTACTTTCAGAAGCAGTAAAAATTGAAATAGTAGCACGAACACCACTTCAACAACACCAATCTGTAATAAAACAACTACAGCAATATATACCAAAATACATGCATCTAAACCCTAGAACACACACCACATAATTGACCCAACGGCATAGCCAATCATTCTAAACATCAAATATTCAACAACAGAAGTAATTAAAAAGAAAAGGAACGAAAAAATATAGATATAAAAAACCAAATAATTAAACAAATTATTTAATAATATTCAGATAAGATTGATTGATTTTGAAGAAACAATATATATATATATATGTATTAAACAATGACGGCAAAAGTTATTGAAACCAGAATCGTCGTGGTGGCACAAAAAAATACAGACATAAAAATTGATATGGAGATAGAGAGAGATGAGTTAGGGTTACCTCATGATGTGCCCGACGATGATGGGAGGAAGGGGAAAGTGCGGCAATCGTTAGAAACGAATTGACGGTGTGGGGAGCAGAATGAGGGCAAAGGCAGGGTTTGAATTATTAGTAATCTTTTTGTGGAGGAGGGAATAGGAGGGAAAAATTACATTTTAACTTTTAATTATTACTATCTTTTAGTGGTTATTCCCTCCAAATGTTGACTGATATGATGACACTAAAACTAAAAGTGTCACTAATTTCCATCTAAATATGACATTTAAGTTAATAGTTGCAATATTTTGTGATATTTTAAACAAAATATCATTGTTTTGTGACATTTCTAAAGAAAATGTCAGGAAATTATATTTTTTGACATTTACATCAAATGTCACTAAATAAATATCGTCTTATCCATGATTTCCTGTAGTGTATGAAGCTAGTGAGAGGAGTTGGCTGAGTAGATAATAAGTCTTATTATTTGCATTTGAGTCCATTTAGCTAATTTACTTTATTATTTAATTATCCCTTGTAAGTTTCTCTTATTTATTTTTAGTCCTTAGGTCTTTACTCATGTATGGGGCTATATGTACTGAGGATCAACTCATTTTCAAGGCATGAATGAAATTGCTCTTTAATTTTTCTTAGCTTAGCTTAGTTCTTCCTTTAGACTTTCCTTCATATTTTCATAACTGTATCAGTGGTATCAGAGCATCGATTGTCTGACCTCTATTACAGTGGAGATGGATAGATTTCTCACACCGTACAACTACTATAATGATCCACGAGCTAGGCATCCATGGTTGAACGTTGTATTGAATATTCCAGCTACTACACAGCTCCTAGACTTGAATTTTGTTTGCAAAATTTCGATTATGCACACGGTAATGATTCCTATGCTCATTGTAATATAGGATATGGGGCTCAAAACATTGGGGTATCAGCACCATTTCAATCAAACACCTCCTCTATACACTTCTAATTTCAGTCCACAACATCTTTGGCAAGTCTCAAGTCCCCAACATGTTCCTTATATCTACCAGCCGTCAGAGTTTGCAACTGTTGTTCCCAATTTTTGGACCACAAGTGTGGTTTCGGAAGGAGCTGCAGCTATAGGGCCCGTCGCAGGCACAAGAATGATAGGAACCGGCTGTAGATTTGGATATCTCAATCGTTCTGTGTCGTTTCAATATCAATAGTTTCCTGTCAGCACTTATGTTTCTGATTTCTCTCCAAAAGACCTCAGTTGATGAAGAGAACATGTTGTTTATGTGCCCCTCACCCCTTGATATATATGCCCACAAGATGTTTGATGAAATGTCAGTTAATGTAATAGGGGAGTGTGACGACCCAAAGGGTCATCACCGTATTTCTCCCTTTTTTCGTGCTTCTGAGGCATTGAATACCTCGCTTTTGGTTACCTCGATTTGCATGCGCAGTCCTGGCTCGAAGCCGGAAAGTTTTTATGTTAAAATATGTGAATTCTGTGAAAAATTTGAAGAATTATGATATTAATATTGATATAGTTGACTTTGGTCAATATTTTGGATAAACGGACCCGGATCGGTGATGTGACGGTCCCGGGAGGTCCGTAGAAAAATATGGGACTCGGGCATGTGCCCGGAGTTGAAATTCGAGGTCCAGAACCCGAGTAAAAGAATTTTTCTGTTAAATTATTTTCTGGAATTATTAATAAAAAATAGAAATGAAAATGAGTTAGAAAATATAGGTATCGGGCTCGTATTTTGGTTCCGACGCCCGGTACAGGTCTTAAATATGCGTTAAGCGCTTTTTGTGAAATTTGGTCGAAATCGGACGTCGTTTGACGTGTTTCGGACCTAAATAGCTAAAGTTGGAAGTTTATGAACTTGAAATGAAAAATGATGATTTTGAGGTTTGATTCTTTGATTTTGATATTATTTTAGCGATTTGATCGCTCGAGTAAGTTCGTAGGATGTTATTGAGTTAGTGTGTGTGTTTGGTTGGGAGCCCCGAGGGCTCGGGAGTGATTTGGAGGTGGTTCGGGGTGGTTTTGCACTTAGAAAATACATCAGATTTTCCAGCTTGTTGCATACTAGATTTTACACTTCGCGAACGCGGCCCCTGGCTCGCGTTCGCATAGCCCTGTCTTTTCTCCTTCCGCGTTTGCATCCCTCAATCGCGTTCGCATAGTTATGGGTCTGCTCCTCTTCGTGTTTGTGTGAGGCCAAACGCGAACGCATAGGCCAAAGGTCTTGGGCCTGGATTTTTCCTTTTACGCGTTCGCAGTATCCCTTCGCGAACGCGATGCCTACCCGCCTAGTCTTCTTCGCGAACGCGACCTATGTGTCGCAAACGCATAGAGTCAATTGCTCCAGTGATTTTTTTAAAGGCAGAACATTTCATTTCAGGAATTCATCACTTCTTCTCACGAGCCCTCATCTCCATCAAGCTTTAGGACCCCATTGAAGCTTTCCTCTTTCAAGACTTTTTGGGTAAGTAATTTCCCACCTAATTCCTTCACTTTTCTTCATTAATTAGTAAATTCCTAAGCCTAAAATCATGGATTCAAGGTAGAAAATGGGGGTTTTGGGTAGAACTAGGGCTTTGGGAATTTTAGATGATTCAACCTCAATTTAGGGTCGAATCTTGAAACAAATTCCATATTTGAACTCGTGGGGTTATGGGTGATTGGGTTTTGGTCTGAGCCTCGTGTTTGGACCATGTGGGCCCGGTGTCGGATTTTGCTATTTTGGAAGAATGATGGGAATTTCATTTCTAGACTATGGGATCATGTTTTTGAGCCCTTATTGATACTATTGAACTAAATTGTGCCTAGATATCATTGTTTCGGAGTTGGATTCTAAAGGAAAGGCGGTTTTAGAGCCTTGATTGCTATTTTCGGACCGAGGTAAGTATTTGTTCTAACTTTGGCTTGAGGGATTAGGATTAGGGTGTTAATTGCTACTTGCTAAATATGGAGTACGGTGTATAGGCATGGTGACGGTTATCTATGCACCGGAGTCTAGCATGACCGTGAGTCTTATATGTGTTGGATTCGGATTTAATGATACATCTTTCTTGCTTGGGTTGATAAGTATAATATAAAGTGAATAGTTGAGGAAGGTTTGTGATTGGTTAGTCATTTGACTAGAAATTATTACTCGAGAAATAGGTGTTTAAAAGTGGAACGCGTAGTGATTACTCCCTTGCCGGGACTTAAGTATTTATTGTATTCTCCCTTGCCGGAATAATTGAATTGTTAATTGTATTCCCTTGCCGGGATTTCTTGTAATTGTTGTTACTCCCCTCGCACTTGAGTTGCGGTCATTGTTTGGGTGAGTTCTTGGTTATTAAATATTGAGGATCGGGTTGCACGCCGCGACGGTATTGAATATTGAGGATCGGGTTGCACGCCGCAACGGTATTGATTGTTGAGAATTGGGTTGCACGCCGCAACGGAGATATCTGTTGAGGATCGGGTTGCACGCCGCAACGGAGTATGGACTGAGTGTATTGCTTTTCGTGTCTAGAGACTTCCTGTGTTTTCCTTATCAGTTGTAATTGTTCAGCTTCATTTCTTTAATGTTGATTTCTATATTTAGACTGTAGTACCCCACAGCATGCTTCCCCCTCCCTTTAAACTGTTAAAATTAGTGTATTTTCCTGTTATTGTACATATATCTGTACAGGCTATTTGTGGTAGGTCCTGTTTAGCCTCGTCACTACCTCGCCGGGGTTAGGCCAGGAACTTACCAGCATATGGGGTCGGTTGTGCTGATGCTACACTCTATACATTTCTTTTGTACAGATCAGGATGCAGCTTTCGGACCGCAGCAGTACTAGATCGGGAGCAGACCTTCAGTCCAGAGACTCTTGAGGTAGCCTTGCTGACGATCGCAGGCCCGGAGTCTCTTTCACCTTTATTCAGTTTGTTAACTCTTGTATCGAAACAGACTGTTATGATTTCTTTCAGACGGTTGTATTTAGTAAATCTTAGAAGTTCGTGAGCTAGTGACACCAGGTTCTGGGTAGAGATATGTTTCAAACTTCCGCATTATTAGCTTCATTTTTATTACGTTTAAAGTCTTCCGCACTTATTTAATTGATTTCCGTTTATTTATATTGTTGAGATTTATCAGAGAATGTTTAAAGTTTGGCTGGCCTAGCTCCGTTAGTAGGCGCTATCACGACTCCCGATGGTGGGAAACCGGGTCATGACAAGTTGGTATCACAGCTCTAGGTTGCATATGTCTCGCTACTCACGGACAAAGTAGGTAGAGTCTGAGAGATCGGTACGGAGACGTCTGTATTTATCCCCAGAGGCTACAGAGTTAGGAAAAATTTCACTTTTGTTCTTTCTTGTCGTGCGGTTCTATTTCTCAAATACTGATTGTCAATCTACTCTGTTCTTTCGTAGATGGCGAGAATCTTCTACCGTGCAGTAGCCCGAGCCCCCAGCAGCAGATCCTGCAAGGGGCAGAGGCCGAGGCCGTGCTATGGGCCGAGGTAGCGGCAGAGCTCAGCCCCGGGCAGCAGATCCAGAGGTGGAGCCTCATATTGACTATGATGAGGAGGTTCCAGTCCCAGCAGCTCTGGTGGGCCCAGCTCGGGTCCCAGGAGGGGTCATGTTCCCCCCAGATCTTCAGGATGCTCTAGTCAGATTGGCAGGCTTTATGGATAGTGTCACTAGAGCGGGTTTGCTGTCAGTAGCATCAGCCACTTCTCAGGCTGGAGGAGGGGTTCAGACTCCTGCTATGCGTACTCCGGAGCAGGAAGCTCCCCAGATTCATGTCACAGTGGTTCAGCCAGCAGTGGTAGCTCAGACGGGTATTACAGCTCAGGCCGTCGATGGAGCGGCTATGTCTTCAGATGCTTTGTGGAGACTTGATCGGTTCTCCAAGCTCTTCACCACCACTTTCAGCGGTGCTTCATCAGAGGATCCACAGGATTTTCTATTCAGCTGTCATGAGATCTCAGGACCATGGGTATAGTGGAGACCAACGGGGTCGATTTTTGCACCTTCCGGCTTGCAGGATCCGCCAAGACATGGTGGAGAGATTTTTGCCTATCTAGACCAGCAGAGTCTCCAGCTTTGACATGGGATCAGTTTGTGGAGCTATTCTTGGAGAAGTTTCTCCCCGTCACTCAGCGGGAGGCACTTCGCCGGCAGTTTGAGCACCTCCAGCAGGGCTCCTTGACAGTTACGCAGTATGAGACTAGATTTGTTTACTTGCCATGCCATGCGGTTGTGATACTCCCCACAGAGCGAGAGAGGGTTCGGAGGTTTATTGATGGATTGATTCAGCCGATCCGTCTCCAGATGGCCATGGGAGTTGGTAGTGATATTTCCTTTTAGGAGGCGGCCAATGCGGCCCGCAGAGTTGAGATGGCCCTCTCACGAGGGGGTGGTTAGATGTCGGATAAGAGGCCTCGTCATTCTGGTAGGTTTAGTGGTACCTCGTCTGGAGGTAGGGATTCCTATGGTAGGGGTCATTCACCGAGGCCCTTTCAGTCAGATCTTCAGGTTTCTCATGGTACTCCAAGCAGCGGTGGTTCCCAGCAGTATCATTCACATCAGCAGCCTATCAGTGCACCCCCACTTCGGAGCTTTCGAGGAGGTCATTCAGGGCGGCAGGGTCAGTCCCAGTTTTCTCAGTTGCCGCATTCAGCTGGGTGTTATGAGTGTGGAGATCTCAGTCATATTAGGAGATATTGCCCGAGGTTGAGAGGTGCTCGGTCGCAGCAGCAGGGCCCTCGTCCTATGATTCAGGCAGCAGGTGATCCACCGGCCGCCTAGCCAGCTAGAGGCGGGGGTAGAGGCCATAGAGGTGGGGGTAGAGAGCATAGAGGTGGAGCTCAGACCGGTAGAGGTAGAGGTCAGCCAGTAGTTGATCGTCCTAGAGATGTGGCTCCGGGAGGTGGGGCCCATCCCCATTGTTATGCTTTGCCAGCCAGGCCAGAGGCAGAGTCTTCCGATGTTGTTATTACAGGTACTATTCTGGTCTATGATAGGGATGCTTCTGTGCTATTTGATCCCGAATCTATGTATTCATATGTGTCATCCTATTTTGCACCCTATTTGGTTATGCCTAGTAAGGCCTTGGGTATTCCTGTATATGTATCTACACCAGTGGGTGATTCTATAGTGGTCGACCGAGTCCATCGTTCCTGTGTAGTAGTATTTGAGGGTCTTGAGACCCGTGTTGATCTATTGCTTCTAGACATGGTGAATTTTGATGTTATATTGGGGATGGATTGGTTGTCCCCATATCATGCGATCCTGGATTGTCACGCCAAGATCGTGACCTTGGCTTTACCGGATTTGCCCCAATTGGAGTGGAGAGGGACCCCAGGATATGCCACCCGCAGTGTTATTTCATATGTTAAGGCTCGACGTACGGTCGAGAAGGGGTGTTTAGCTTATTTGGCATATGTTCGTGATTCCAGTACAGAGGTTCCTTCTATTGACTCAGT
>MU748984.1:28290-43742 GCA_026770625.1 Nicotiana glauca
TACCCATATCAAATTCATCAAAATCGGAGTCCATTTGACCCCTCAAATTCCAAGTTTACACTTTCTTAGGTTTCAAACCCTAACCACCATTTTTACCCCTTAAATCCTTGGATTTCAGTGATTAAATCAATGTTTTTACACCATAATAACATATTCCGAGTCCAAATATTCATACCTGATGATAACCCTTCGAATCCTCTTCAAAATCGCCTCTCGTTCGAAGTCCAAATCGTTTTCTTATTTCTGAAATTCGCGAACACTGGTTCATTAAAATCCTTCAGCGAATTTCGCTTATGCGGTAATGCTACCGCTTATGCGGGACCACTTCTATGGCCGATTGACCGCTTATGCAGTTCTCACTAAATTCCCTAGGCATCGCTTATGCGATCAGACATCCGCTTCTGCGGTTTCCCTGCTACCGCTTTTGCGGAATCGCTTACGCGTCCAAACTTCCGCTTTTGCAGAATTGACCGGGTCCATCGAGGACCGCTTCTGCGACACAACAGCCGCATCTGCGGAACCGCTTATGCGGCTCCTTTTTCGCAGATGCGGAAATACCAGAAGCCATATACACCAGACCTGCAACAAACATCTAAATTCGTCGTTTAGCCATCCGAAATCAACCCGAGACCCTTGGGACCTCAACCAAAAACACCAACACATCCAACAACCTTATTCAAACTTGTTCCAATCATCAAAACACTATCGTTAACATCAAAATCCTCAATTTTCATCAAATCAAAGCCTAAGTTTCTTAAAAACTTCCGAATTGCACATTCAATAAAAAACCCGACCAAACGATGTCCGAATGATCTGAAAATTTGCAGGCATATCCAAAATCACCTAACGGAGCTACTACAACTCTCGAAATTCAATTCCGACCCTTGAATCAAAATCTCACCTATCCACCGGAATTCGCCAAAATTCCAACTTCGCCAATTCAAGCCTATTCTACACCGGATCTCCAAATTCAATTCCGTTCACACTCCTAGGTCACAAATCATCCTCCGAAGCTAACCGAATCATCAGAATTCACATCCGAGCCTCCTAACTAAATAGTCAACTTCCAGTTGACTTTTCCAAAACAAGCTTCCTTCTAAGAGACTATGTGTCTTATTTCCAACTAAAACCAATTCAATTCTATCTGATTCATTCAAATACTGACATTGAAACATAGAGCAACATAATATGGGGAAAATGGGGCGGTAACTCACGTGACAACGGGCCGGGTCGTCATACCATTGTTCTAGGGTCATGGGTGAAACTTGATTGTTGTTGTTCAGTGTTTAATTTAACAAAGTTGGTTTAATTATATTGAGTTGTTTATTTAATTATGTTCTCAATTATTTTGCTGAGTAGCTAACAGTGGAATACTATTTACGAATCTAGAGTTGAACTCAAAAGTGGGAACTTTGGATTGCATATAGAATTATATAGAGCAAGTTCTTGAACCCGGGCATCGGGGAACTGATTCGCAATTAGGATAGACATATACCTAATTGCCTTGCTTGGTTGAAATACAGGATTTATAAATTCATTCTTGTTAATTTTAATTCCATAGACATATAGGCATTAAGTTAACTTGAATAGGCGAGTAAGGAGTCGACAAATTCTTATGAGCAATATTAACCCTGTCAATCAACAACCCAGATAAATCAATTAGTTATTTTAAGCCAAGAACGCAACATGATTGTTAACTAGCAGGTGACCCTGGAATACTCTCTCCTACTGATTGTCATTCGAAATTGATATTTGTTTGGTTGGTTGTTTTAGTTAGTTCATTAATTGATAATTTTTAGGTAGTAAATTAAAGACGAATACCTTTTGTGAAAAATTTCTTGGAACAATAAGTTAATTGAGTTTAAATCAGTCAACATTTAATCACAAGTCTCCGTGGGAACGATACTTTACTCACTACTTTATTACTTGACGATCACGTGCACTTGCGTGAGTATTTTGGTTGCAACAATATTATCATTGATAAAAAAATTAAGCAATACACCTAAAGAGCTCCTACGTTTCACAAAGAAACTGGGACTCCAAATCTCTAATTACACAATAGTCTCTGTATGGATCCTCAACTCCTACTTCCTCTATTTGACAGTTTGATCATACCAATTCTCTCTTTTATCTCTTTCTTAATCTGTGCAACTATAGTATCCACAGTACATTTTCATTTTGAAATAATTTCTCATTTCCTGGCAATCCATACGTGGTAAATAGTTACTCCCCATGTGGCAGCCATCACTTCCATCTTGAATTTCTGCCAATGCTTTCTTATAATGGAATCAAATACCTGTTTAGGCTCACCAACATGCAACAAAGTATCTGTCCATTGCAATAGTATTCTTCTAATAGCTTGTATCCAAGTACAACTGCCAAACAAACTGTCTATTGCAATAGTAATCTTCTAATAGCTTGTATCCAAGGACAAGTGCCAAACAAATGATGGCTTGTTTCAATTGCTTGATCATCACATAAACAACAAGCCATATATGTCACTGTAATCCGCATTTGGCCTAATCTTTCTTTTGTCAGCAATCTCTTTTTAGTTGCTAGCCAAACAATGAATTTGTGCTTTGACTGTGCAAACTTACTCCAAATTAGACTCGCATTCTCCATCTTCTCTTGGCCCAGTAGAGCATTATAGTTGCATGTTATAACATAGTCCCTTTTAGAAGTTAGTATCTATTTACCCTGCAATACCATTTTTGCATCTTCTCCTTTCGGGAGTTCAATTTTTTCTAATACTAACTGCAATTTTGTATCATTCTCGGTGTAGATGCCATGCAACCATTTTGTTTGGATCATTCTTGATGTAGATGTCATGCAACCATTTGACCTATAATAAGTTCTGAGTTAGCTGCCACAGTAGTTTCTCCACTAAAGCTTTATTCCAGCTTCTGCATCCCTTGATTTTCAGGCCACCATTTTTCTTAGAACAACATATCTTCTCCCAGGAAACTAATGGTACTCTTCTCTCAACTTCCTTTAAGACACTCTGAGGTAAAATAAACACTAAACTCCAGAAGCTGTATAGTGAAAATATATTGAAAACTGATTATTTTTCAGAAGTGTTTTTTCAAGAGTACTTTTGAAAAAATAAAATAATTTGTGTTTGGCTAATTCATTAGACAAGAGGGGTTGCTACGGTGGTAAGCAACCTCCACTTCCAACCAAGAGGTTGTGAGTTCGAGTCTCCCCAAGAGCAAGGTGGGAAGTTAGAGGTTGTGAGTTCGAGTCTCCCCAAGAGCAAGGTGGGAAGTTCTTGGAGGGAAGGATGCCGAGGGTCTATTTGGAAACAGCCTCTCTACCCTAGGGTAGGAATAAGGTCTGCGTACACACTAACCTTCCCAGACCCCACTAGGTGGGATTATACTGGATTGTTGTTGTTATTGTTGTTTGGCTAATTCATTAAAGAATTACTTTTTGTAATATTTGGTAAACAAATTGTATTTGGCTAGTCTTTCTAAAAAGTGCTTTGAGTGTTAAATTACCAAAAAGGATAGTACTTAGATCTTATAATTATTTTAAAGAGAAAAAATAAACTTAAATATTTATCATAAGAGACTTTCGTTTATTTTATTATTTAAATAAAATATAAAGCATAAAGTAAACATACATATTAAATATTTAAATCAATATAACTTATAGTTATACTAAAGCATATAATATTATCTATTATAATTATTTATTGTCATCATTCAGTATGAATTAGAAGTCTATTCCACAAATTACTATATATTGATAATCCATCATGAAATAATAAGCAAAGTCACTCACACATGATAATATTTCTCAATAATTTTATCACTAATTCTATCACACAACGTCCGCATATTAGTAGAAGACTTGCCTTGCATTTATAAAGGAATACGAAGGCCCTTCATTAGCATAATTATTAAATTCCTTATCGATAGAATAATGTCGTCGTATGAAATTATGTATATTCATGCTAGTTGTACAAGATGATTCTTAGTGTCAAACTTGAAAATGGCATTGAGCCTAAAATAAAAATAATTTTAAATACATAAAAAATTATTATTTTGTAAAAAAAATAAAAAAAAATAGTTAAGTATATTTATATTCAAATTTAAAAAGGGTAACTAATGATTAACAACGCATAATACAGAATTTAATTTTTTAAAAATTTAAATTAAAAAAAAACTAATTATTAGTTAGCCTAACTAATTTTTACCTAAATTTCCAAGTGACCTTTGGTGAGACTATCACTTGGCAAGTCTTTTTCTTCATTTTTTTAATAATGTACAAATTATGCAATGTAATTATAAATTTATTACCTATTTGTATGTAATTTTCAAGATAACTGTTTTAAAGATTCGGGAATTAATAACCAATAATAGAAGAAATTATAAATGATTATTTGTAGGAAGAAAATCGATTATCTAAAGAAGGATGTAGATAATTTGCTTTAGTATGAAAAAAGAAGAAAATACACTTGAAAAGTTACTAGACATTACACAGAAAAAAAATCAAAAACAAAAAAAGTCAAAAAAGAATTTGGAAAGTTACAACATATTTTTATATATGATATCTCTAATTTTAAAAGAATGGCAGAAATTAGAAACAAAAGAAAAGAAAAGGCTTAAATTAGTAAGGGATAATTTTAAAATATAAATTTATGGTGAGGACTGTCTTATATATTAATTTTCTGCTTTTGCTTCTGCTGCGGGCTAAAAGTACTTCTCTGTCTTTGCCAAACAGTTTAAAATTTTGAAAAGTACCTTTTTAGAAAAAAAAAGTACGTTTGACCTCCCAAAGCTTGGCCAAACAGGCTTTTAGTTGGGCAAAAATTACTTTTAGCCCACAGTCAAACTATTTATATCCGTTAGTCGCAAAAATATAAAATTAATAATATATATATAAATAATATATATATATATATATATATATATGCACTGTAAACAAAATATGAAGATTTAAAAGAAGCAGGAAAAAAAAGATGGTGGACCTAACTGGACCTAAAAAATTAATTTTACACCTTTCGTGTTTTCAAAAGCTAATTTAACATCATATGAGAATATACTAACTCATTAACTCAACCAATATGGAACATTTTTTATGTCCTCTGACACGTTCCAACATATAAAACTGTTTACCCTAAGAACAAATAACAATTAAATTTATATTGTGGTTCTAAGGACACGTGATTTTACTTGGCACAAACTGAGAGAAAACGTAAATGGATACTGAAGTTAACTGCAAATATAAATAAAGCAACCCAAATAAAATGTATAGTTTTGATCCTTGAGCTAGGTTGCCCTCGAATCAAGTGAATATTTAGCTGGAAAGTATGAACAAAGTAACAGAAATATTAAGAGCTTCAGAAAAAAAAGTAGTATATTGCTTTATGTAACGTGAATGTGATGTGTCTTTTACAAATGATCAGACCCCTTTATATAATAGGGAAGTCCTAATCTTGGTACAACTCTAAATACAGTAAGGAATCCCATGATTGGATAATTAATCGGCCTTTTCTTGGTACGTGCCGGGATCTGCGCAATGATCGTCATCCAATTGCGGATATTTCGTCTTTTTGTTGCTCAACCCAGTAAGCTACCCTCGATCTCCATCTGATTTGATCCCGATCTTGGTTGATCTCAATCTTGGTCGGTCTTGATTTTGGTCGGTCTCAATCTTAATCGGTCTCAGGGTGTCGAGCTTGACAACCTAACTCTGCACTATAGTTTGATCTAAATCGGAGCCGATCCTCGACTAATCATGCTCCAGCCTCGATCAGTCACACAAAAATAAAGCCCGATTTTGATCGTATACAGATAGTCTAACAACAAGAAACGATTTGATCCCTCGATCTTCATCATAACGTAAGCAACAGAGGTGACCGAAATATCTCGTCGATACAGTTTCCTAGGAATTTAATGCATGCCAGTCGATAGTTGGCCACTACCGAATTTGAACTGTCATCTTAAACATATAAATGTATCTTTCTTCTTTTTGCCAAAACTTTATTTTTAAATCTTCTTTGCTTTCACCCTCAAAATCCTTTGCCTTTCTCAAAGCTTTGTATCTTCAAATCTTTGGTGTTTCTTCGCCCGATTCATCACAAAATAACAAGCATTTCTTCCCAGTTCCCATTCTTCTTTATTTCTAAAAGTAAAAATGGCTATGACTTCAAAAACTATTCCGCTAAAGGAAATCGCTTCTTCATCAAGGCTCGCCGGCGATGGAGCCGTGGCGGAACCTCCCCTAGAGGACTTCATTCCGACAAAATGCCCCACTGCTACCGATTTTAAGGTGGAGAATACACGCACGGTACCGGGTCGATGCAAACCGATGTCGAGGTACATATGCACAATTACTGACGATCTCCTCGACCAAGTTAAAGAGGACTGCAACTGGGTCGACAAGCATGTGGTGGTGCCCATGCCTCAAGAATCAATCACTACCCATGTGGAAGGGTTTCTAAGTGTTTACACTTATCTTTTCACTTGGGTCATTTAGACCCCATCATCATTGCTTTCTACAAGAGGTACAATGTGACCCCATCATTATTGCCTTAAACAAGATCGAGGGACATCCTTTTACCTCGATCACCTTATGCATCTCTATAGTCCCAACTTTATTAGGGAGGATTAATCAAGCTTTACCGCCGAGCCACCAAACCCCCATTATCGAGCATAGAGGATACCCGAGACCGAGGTTGGATAGGCTGATTTGTCTTAATAAAGTCTTCGGACCTAATCCTTGCCAAACACATGCTGTTCCCTGAAAAATGGAACATGAAGTGTTAGTATTGCTTTGCCTTGAATATCTAACTTCGCCCTTTTACTTCTCATCTTATTTTCCATCTATGTTTTTTGTGTTGCAACTGTGGCCCATGTGCCGGAAGTAATCCTCGATCTCAAGGTCGAGGACTTAGTGTCGCAGAATTCATACTCTGAGTTGCTTGGACAGAGTTATCAAAGGGTCAATAGGAGGCCCGTAACCACGATAATTTTCTTCCTTATAATGGTCATTGATAGGGTCTCATATCGTGATTACTCATCTTTTATGATTTGTAGGTCTCGGGAAGGATGTAGCAATGAGGTCCCCGTCTGGTGATGAAGAGATACTTTCCCCACCATCTTTCTTGAAGCTGGAAAAGTAGAAGAAAAGGAAAGGGCTTCGACTTCCACGAACTCTGAGGAGCAAAAACCTCAAAAGAAAAAAGCTCGTAAACCCAAGGGTAACGTCATCCCTCTAACTTTGGAGTCAGTCCAACGGCTAAGGGATGAAGCTAAAGAAGACAAAGAAGAAAAAGAAGAAGAAGAAGACTCCGTGATGGTGCCCCGTGCGGGAGCTGACACTGATATTTAAGGAACCATTGGGGCTGGCGGGAGCTGAAACTACTCTACCTCGATTTTACGAGGTCCCGAAGCAAGAAAGTGCTGAAAACGATTCACCTCGAGGTGAGAAGCCTATCGAGGAGGCGATCGCTGCTGGTGTGAACACTGCTCGAGGCTTCCTGACATGAAGGCAGAGCTCCAAAATATTTACTTGGGGTAGTAGATATCATAGATTCCTTTTCATTCACTGAGTTGATGATGCATAATGCTCCGGCGGTGGAGACTTGCCATGGGGAACGGGTCCATGGAGCAGAAGACCCTTTCCGTTGCTATTTTGTTAGAGTAGAAGATGTCACTGGTTTGGGTGACTTGGATGTGCTGAGGAAGAGCTCGAGTGAAGCTTCCTTGAGCTTTAAACTGACAGATCAGTCTCCGGCCCCCAGGTCGACCCCGGGCGTAAACGATCAATTATCATCTCGATCCTAGAGGATGCTCGGGTTCTTTTTGCCCCGTAGGGTTGGCTAGCTATCTCCGATGTTTGGTCATAAAAGAATACCAAGTTAAGATGGATGAGGTGGAATTTTCTTATTTATTCAACAAGGCCCACCGCACTCTGAATCGGGTAAGTTCAAGGGCCATTCTATTATCTCTTTAAAACTTTGAATCGTAGATAGTTCTAATATTTTCTTCCTTACTTGTAGGCTTCGGTGCTACATCACGAGGCCTTCCTTGAATCCGAGAGGAGCTCAAGGCTGAGGTTCGGGAACTTACTGAGAAATGCGATACCTACAATCTTCTCAGTGAGAAGCTTCAGGCAGATTTGGTTACGGCTCGAGAAAAACATGCTGAGATGGCCGAGCAGGTATTCAGAGTGCTTCATGATAGTGAAGATGAGTTGGAGATAACAACTAATGATCTGATTCTGTAGGTTTGATAGAGGCACAAACAGATCAAGGACCTTCAAAGGCAAATAGATGAAGTACAAGCCGAGGCCGAAAAGTTCAAGGGGTGTATGGACGTCTTAGCTTCAAAAAAAGAGGTCGTCCAAGCAGAGCTAGAGTCGGCCGAGTCTCAGCTTTGGGCTGCAAGGGAAAAAGCCTCAGTACAAGCAAAGAAAATTGAGGAGCTTCAATCCAATTTAGCCGACTTGGCCAAAGAGCTCGAAGTGGCCAAATTTTAGGCGGTAGTGGCCAACACCAAGGCCCAAGCCAATGCGACCCAATACAAGGTAAATGTCGAAGCTACTCAGCCACAGTCCAGGAGCATGGTGGATCATGCGAAGTGGCAAGCTCGAAGGGAGGCCCTCGAGGGAACCCGTGCTAAGGGATTTGATATATCTGCTGATGTCAAGATTACCAGAGCAGAAGAAACAAGGGCTCGTAATCTAGCTTTTCCCGAGGAAGACTCCGAGAGTTTGAGCAAATCTGGTGGAGAAGACTCAGAGGGGGAAGATGTTTCCTCCGACAAGGACCATGCTGCTTAGGCTTAGTAATTTTTGTGTTTCTGTCGAGGCCGCTTTGGCTTTTGTAAAGAACTTCCATCGTGCCGTGTTTCCCTTGTAAAATTATTTTGATGAATATTTATAAATCTTTTTCCCTTCCATGGCTTATGAACATGTTGTATTTTTGTTAATTTATGTAAGGGTAAAAAGCGCCTTAGGATAAAATTATGAAGTTGTATTCGAGGGTCCAAGGTTTAAGATGGTAAGGACCCATAATAAGCACTGCCCTCGACCGTTTCTAATCGATGGACCCTGAATGATCATTCGAACAAGAGCTGATGTAGCTCTTAAGTGTAATGATCGAGTGACGACCTGCTCAAACTTGAAATAAGGTAGCACTTAGGCTTTCTAGTCTAGTGAAAATGATCTCTCGAACTCGAAGTAAAAGTAGCCCTTAGGTCGTTGTATTTTTTGTATATGGTCGTCTGGCCTTTGTAAAAAAATCGTTTTTTCGACTTTAAAATTTTTCCTTTGTTTTACTGCTTGTATTCGCAAAGGTTAGAATGCCTTAGCACAAAATAATAAGGTTGTGTTTGAGGGTTCGAACAAACCTTGCCTTTATTGTCTTTCTGGGTTAAGGTGTTATCGGGGTTCGGTGTTATCGAAGTTTTTTTACTGAAAATATCTTAAGTTTAAGATTCTGCCGAGGGTAGCCTTTAGAAACGGTTGTGAAAGAATTTTTTCTTTTTCGAAGGCCTATATTTGTTATGGATTTCGGACGTCTCTGAACCGTGTTAAAATGGTCGTAGACTTTTAGTTCAGGTGTAGCCCAAGGAGCTCGCTTTCCCGAGTTATCCAAGCTTGCCTAAGATAACAGTCTCCGAGTGGGTACGGTCGTGGCCTTTAAATTCCAAGGGTTGCTTAAGAGGTCTTATGCCCTTGACGTTAAATAGTTTGATCTGTTCGAGTTTATTTTGTGGACGGAAATCCCCGAGTGTGGAAGTGATTATTTGAACTCTAGTTACAATCGACCCTTTGGCTCGTTTCTATAATAGATCGAAAGTATGGGGTTGTAAAGTGGAATTTTTTTGTAGATATTAAATAGTTGCAAGGAAAGTACTTCTCTTTATTCTTGTCAAAAATAGTCACACATGCATACATGTTTTATGTCAGGGCTCGAGTAAGCTATGTGGTCACGGTTCGTTTTGACCGTTTGGCCCTTACAATAAATCCTACCTATTAAGACCCTTCCATTTCGAAATAATTTCCTTGCTGGAATAATTTAATATCTAAGGGTAATCCCTCTAGTATTCGAGGTTGATTGTAGAGAAATCTCGGATACTATAAACTCAGTCTTTGATACCGATTCGTAATCGGCCTTCAATTCTAAGATAGTACGATCCACTTTTGCCTCGTTAAAAACCTTGTCAAAAAACCCATTTGGGACAAAAATAGTTCAGGGAAAAAAGAGTACAACGCGTGCTTTCAGACCTAAAGGCTTCGTACCGCTCCTCGTCGATAACTTGCAATTCTTAGTAAAAAAAATAGAAAAAATTGAAATGGGGTCGTACCTCAGTAGTAATATCGTTTGATATGAGTTACTTCCCAATTATTCGGTAGCTGTTCTCCATCTATCGTTCCGAGCTTATAGAATCCTTTCCGTATGATCTCGAGAATCTGGTACAGCCCTTCCCAGTTTGGACCCAATTTTCCATCATTTGGATTTTCAGTTTTTAATGTGGCCTTCCTCAATACCAAGTCCACGATATTAAAATATCGAAGGTTGGCCCTTAGATTGTAATACCTTTCGACTTATTGCTTCTGGGCAGCCAATCGAACAAAGGCAGTTTCACGTCGTTCATCTTATAGCTCCAGGCTCGTATTCATCTCCTCGTCATTCAATTCCTTCGTCGCATATAGGAATCTGATGCTTGGCTCCCCAACTGCGATCGGTATTAAAGCTTCGGCACCATAAACCAAAGAGAACAGGGTAGCCCTGGTACTAGACTTCGAAGTTGTGCGATACGCCCAAATGACTTTGGGCAAGACTTCTATCTATTTTCCTTTAGTGTCGGTAAACCTTTTCTTTAGGATTTGTATTATGGTTTTGTTGGTCGGCTCGGCTTGCCAGTTCCCACTAGGGTGATAAGGTGTTGATAAAATCCTTTTGATCTTGAGGCCTTCGAGAAATTTGTCACCTTGCTACCGATAAACTGTTTTCCGTTGTCACATTCAATTTCAGATGGTATTCCTAATCGACATACGATGTGGTCCCAAATAAAGTCGATGACTTCTTTGTCCCTGACCTTCTGGTAGGCCTGTGCTTTAACCCACTTAGAGAAATAGTCTGTCATAAATAAAATAAATTAAGCCTTACCTAGTGACGATAGAAGAGGGCTGACGATATCCATCCCCACTTCATGAACGGCTAAGGGGATAAAACCACATGCAGAAGCTCCCGGGTTGATGAACATTGGAGCATGTCTTTGACATTTATCACATTTTTGCACAAACTCCTTCGCATATTTTTCTATATCAATCCAGTAATAGCCAGCTCTGTTACCTTTCGAACCAGTGGATCGGCGCCTGAGTGGTTCCCACATGTGCCTTCATCGACTTCACTCAAAACATATTCGGTATCTCCTGGTCCCAGACATATCGCTAGCAGATAGTCGAACATCCTTCTGAGTAAGGTTCCATCTTCGGACAAGATAAATCGAGCTACCTTCGTGCGCAGTGCCCTTGATTGCTTTGGATCTGAAGGAAGTTTTCCGTTCTTCAAATACTCTATGTATTTGTTTCTCTAATCCCAGGTCAAGCTTGTGGAGTTTATCTCTGCGTGGCCTTTTTTGACCACTGACCTCATGAGTTGTATGACAACCCCCGAATTGAGTTCGTTATCTTCGACCGATGAGCCTCGATTTGCAAGGGCATATGCTTCACTATTTTGATCTCAAGGTACATGTTGTAAAGTCCATTCCTTGAACCAATGTAGAGTTACTTGTAGATTAACCAATTATCTTTGCATTTGTTTCTCTCGAACTTCAAAGGTTCCGTTAACCTGATTCACAACAACGAGGGAATCGCATTTGACTTCGATCATCTTGGCTCCCAAGCCTTTGGTTAGTTCGGGACCTGTAATCATGGCCTCATATTCGGCCTCATTGTTAGTCAATTTTACAGTTCTAATAGATTGTCTAACCAAGTTACATGTGGGTGGTTTCAACATGATGCCGAGTCCATACCCCTTTATGTATGAAGCACTATCTGTAAAGAGGGTCCAAATCCCCGAAGATGTACCCGAGTTGACTAATAATTCTCTTTTAACCTCAATCACTAGGGCCGGCGTGAAGTTGTCCACGAAGTTTACCAATATTTGAGATTTGATGGTTGTTCGGGGTCGATACTCAATATCATACCCGCTGAGTTCTACGGCCTATTTGGACAATTGCCCTGAAAGCTCGGGTTTATGCAAAATATTTTGAAAAGGATAAGTCGTTACAAAATATATGGGACAACACTGACGGTATGGTTTTAGTTTCCTAGAGGCACTTATCAAAGCGAGTGCTAACTTTTCTAGATAAGGATATCTAGTTTCGACTTCACCAAGGGTCCGACTAACAGAATAGATAGGAAATTGTGTACCTTGTTCTTCTCGGACTAGGACCCCACTTACCATTATCTCTGATACTGGCAGATATAAGTAAACTTGTTCGTCTTTCCTCGGTGTGTGAAGCAGCAGCAGGCTCGACAAGTATTGTTTAAGCTTCTCCAAGGCCTGTTGGCATTTTGGAGTCCACCTAAAGTTATTCTTCTTCTTCAGCAACGAAAAAAACCAATGGCTCTTATCAGAGGAACTCGAGATGAATCTCCCCTGGGCGGATACGCACCCCGTTAACCTCTGCATGGTTTTATGTCATCTAGTACCGTGATATCCTCGAGAGCTTTGATTTTTTCGGGGTTGATCTCAATTCTTCAGTTGGATACCATGAAGTCGAGAAATTTGTTAGAGCCAGACCCCCAAACACGTATTTTTTCTGGGTTGAGCTTCATGTTGTATTTCTTCAGTATACTGAAAGTTTCCTGCAAATGGTTTAAATAGTCCTATGCTTGTATGGACTTAACTAACATGTCATCAATATAAACTTCCAAAGATTTCCCTATTTGTTCTTCGAACATTCAGTTTACTAGGCGTTGATAGGTTACACCAGCATTTTTTTAGTCCGAATGGCATTACAATATAACAGTAGGTACCATATTTGGTAATGAACGAGGTCTTTTCCTAGTCTTCCGGGTTTATCCGTATTTGATTGTACCCGGAATAAGCGTCGAGAAAACTGAGGATCTCATGGCCGGCAGTGGCATCGATCATGCGATTGATATTAGGCAGAGGAAAAGAATCCTTGGGGCATGCTTTATTTAGGTCTTTGTAATCTACACACATTCTATGTTTGTTTCCCTTCTTACGGACAACTACTACATTTGCTAACCATTCAGGATATTTTACTTCCTGAATGGACTCTATTTTGAGAAGTTTGGTTACCTCGTCTTTGATGAAAGTGTGTTTAACCTCAAACTGGTCCTTCTTTTATGCTTCACTGGATGGAACTTCGGGTCCAAGCTCAGTTTATGAGTGGTGATTTCCGGTGGGATCCCTATCATATCGAGGTGGGACCAAGCAAAGCAATCCACGTTATTTTTAAAGAATTGAATAAGTTTTCACCTGAGCTCGAGGGCTAGACTCGTGCCCAGGTATACCTTTCGCTCGGGCTGATATTCAACCGATATGATTTCTTCCAGCTCTTTGACTATTGACTTGGTGGCGCTGGAATCATCAGGGACTATGAAGGATCGAGGAACCCCGTAGTCATCATCCTCGTCAATCCCCTGCTTCTCTGATTGGGTCGAGACCAGTGTCTGTAGTTTTTATTTGGCCTCCTATTTTCCCTTCGAATTCGACCCTTTCGTTGATGAGAGCGCCGATATATGTATCACTTCGTCGATTGCAAACATTTCCTTGGCAACGAGTTACTCCCTGTAGACTGTTGTGACTCCCTCTGGCATCGGGAACTTAGAACCTGGTGAAGGGTCGAGGGTACTGCCCTCATGTTGTGGATCCATGGTCTCCTGAACAGGGCATTAACCTCATATCGCCCTCCATCACATGGAACTTTATTTCTTAGATTGTCCCAGTCACGTTTACTGGCAAACTTATCTCGCCTTTGGTGGATTCACATGCCATATTGAATTTGTTTAATACTCGGGCCGCGGGAACTACCTAATACTGTAGGCTGAGCTGTTCTATGACCCTCGATCAAATAATGTTGTCCGAGCTACCTGTATCAATTAAAACAAGTTTAACTTCAATTTTATTCATAAGTGTAGATATTACTAGTACATCGTTGTAGGGTTGTACGATCTCTTCTGCATCCTTGTCGTTGAAAAATAAGGTTCTTTCTAGTATGTAGTTCCGAGTTCATTTCTCCCTTGTGATCGACACCTTGGTGCATTTAAACACTGGTCCTTGAGGAATATCAACCCCTCTAACGATCATGTGAATCATGTGTTGTGGCTCCTCTTGCTCGTTATATCTATTTGAATCTTTATTTTTAAAGTTATTTTTGGCCTAATCGCTTAAGAATTCTCGAAGATGCCCCTCATTGAACAATTAGGCTACTTCCTCCCTTAGCTGCCTGCAATTTTCTGTTTTATGGCCATGAGTGCCATGATAGTTGCACATTTAGTTGGGGTTTCTCTGGGCCGGATTGATCTACGGAGGCCGAGGCCATCTAGTATCGTTGATACGTCTGATGGCTGATAAGATAATAGATGCATCTATATTGAAGTTATATTCCGACAATCACAGTGATTCCTTAGGCTCGGCATCCCTGTCGAAACCACTCTTGCTCGTAAGTCCCCGTGAACTTTGATCTCGAACATTTCTTCTCTCATTTCGTGCAAAATTTCGCCCAGACCCGTTGCCTCTACGGTCTCCTTTATACGGTTAATATTGATCTCTATTCGACCTTAGTTCTTGGTTGATATCCCTCTTAATTCTATCTACAGGCATGTTAGGATAAATGGACCCAGAGGGAGCCCAGTTGATCATCCTCGATCTTGATATTTGACTGATACCGATTGTGTATATCGGCCCAAGTGACAGATGGATATTCGATCAAATTTTGCTTCAACCACTTTGAAGTTATGGAACTCTGAACGTTGAGACCTTGAGTGAAAGCTTGAACAGCACAATCATCGGTGACCGGTGGCAAATCCATTCGTTTCCTTTGTAATCAAGATACGAATTCCCTGAGCATCTCGTTGTCCTTTTGCCTTACCTTGAAAAGGTCCGACTTTCTTGTTGCAACCTTAATGGCTCCGGTGTGTGCCTTTACAAAAGAATCGGCAAGCATAAAAAACTAGTCAATAGAATTAGGCGGTAAATTATGATACCATATCATAGCACCATTCGATATAGTCTCCCCCTAATTTCTTTAGCAACACGAATTCAATCTCGTCATCTTCCAAGTCATCTCCTTTGAGGGCGCACGTGTATGAGGTGATGTGTTCATTTGGATCAGTCGTTCCTTTATACTTAGGAATATGGGATATAAAGAACTTTTTGGGGATTGGCTTCGGAGCCGCACTTGGGGGGAAAGATTTTTGTACAAACTTTTTGGAATCTAGTTCTTTCAATATCGGTG